>VWYK01111704.1:1699-15237 GCA_013399775.1 Semnornis frantzii | reverse complement strand
AAAAAAAAAAAAATCTAAATAGATCCTATTAAATGTTCACATTTATTAACTTTTAACATACAGGAAACTAAGAAGGGAATTTATAATGTACTCTTCGCTAAAGAATTCATCTGGTTAATGGTAATTTTTAATTACCGTTCCAAACAGCTTTCAAGGAATGGATAAAAGTTTCAGTATTCTAATTCCCTGCTTCATTCCCAACACATTTTTAAAACTGTAGGTGCAGTCTCTATTGTCTCTGCTCCGGTACCATGGCAGCTATGAGAGACCACAAATTTTCCTTACCTAAGAAGCCAAAGTGTCCAAGTACTTCTTGTATTAAGTTCTCTGGAATGCTTGGAGGTATACCGTATTATGTTTTAAGATTATTTGTTTGGTCCTCCTCTCTATTCATAAGATCTCAATCTACAAAAGTTGCTTCATTGTAAAAAACAATCACACAACAAAACAACCAACAAAAGAATGGATGCAGGACAAGAATATAAACACCTCCTTACTTCCTCAAAACTAAAGGTGGACATGAAAAATAAAGTTTTTCTTCATTGTTCTCTAATCTCCCTTGATCCAACACATCCACTCATTCTTTCACAGGCTTCTGGTTTTCATACCCTGTAAGACACTTATTTACACTCTTCGCTCATTTAATTTTTCACTCTGCAACTCCGCATTCCAGCTTCTCTTCTCGTTACTACATGCTGCAAATTCCAGCTTCTCCTTGCTGTAAATTTTGAAGAACCCTCTTGCATGACTCCCAGTTTCTCATAAATTGTAACTTCAGTTAGTTATCCTATTTTCCTTTTGATTCCCAGGGATGCTTCTCATCCCAGACTATTATTACTGCTGATATTGTAGACATCCATGGCACTTCTAAGGATTTTCATGTTTTACTATTAACTGTGATCTCCGCTTCTCAGTCGGAATGCAATGGCAGGAACTGCTCATTAGTTTGAGTTACTGCAATCAAACTTTATATCCTGTCTGCATTTTCACACCATCAGCTTTTGAAGTGGTAGACAGATAGTTAATCAGTGCTTCAATGCCTGTGAAGTGTAGTTGCTCTTTGAAAAGTGACTTGAGGTGGTTCTACATTTATTGTGTCATACCAACTTCTGTGTACATTTAGAGGCAGATTAGCTGTCAGTCCTGAGATATGGCCACGGCTTTTCTTCCCTAGCATTATTGCCTTATATGAAGCCCCAAACTTCAAAGCACAAACCAGGGGTTTCTTTTAAGGACAGATACTAACTGATCACTATAACTTTCTCAAACTTAGAATAGAATTTTGTTTTTCAATACAGGAAGAAGCAGTATCAAGTTTCCTATCTCAGTTAATGTAATTTTGCAGGTTAACGGCAAAAATTATTTCATCTTGTGAAGTCAGAAGATTAGTGAGAACGCACTTGAGCATCTTAAGTGCTGAATAAGAAAGTATCTTTTCAGGTACAGCTTTTTAGCAGAGAATCACTGTTTAATTTTATTGCATTTTCTGTTGAGTCTAAAGTAACAAAGGTAACAGCACCTCTGTGCACCTTTGGGCCCTAGATTCTCTGATACTTTTCTGTCTAACTACTGTAATGACTCACGTGCAAGTACTTCATAATCTTTAATGTAGTAACATTACCTAACCTGCTGAACAGAGAGAATGCAGTTGTGGAAATATTTTCTCATTTATTTTGAGATATTTTACACTGTAGAAAAAACAGCATGAATTGAAAATTAATGTAGAAAACCCCACTCCATTCACCTCCTTCTCTTCCTGAGAAAGCTCCTTTATCTCACTCACGTCTGCTAGAACAGACCACAGCACACCCTAGGCCACTGGAAGCACTTCAGAATACCCTAACACCTTGGCCTACCACATAATAATGGCCAGGAATCTTGTGCCCAGGAGTCCCCTGGTCTCTAGCTTTACAAGCACCAAAATTTCACCAGAGTCTGCCTTTAAGTATTACTTATTCTCATATAAACACTTGCTGGTTCTGTCAGCTCTGGCTGCACTCTCTAAACTTTTCAGCTTGAGGTGAAGTTCCCGAGCAAGCCACATTGTAGGGCTTCTCCCCACAATCTGCCTAGAAGGTGTTGCTGCCAGAGGCCCATTCAGAGCACATCTCAGCCACAGGGAACTTGAAGGAAGGCCTGGGGCATATATCAAATACATCATGGTTAAAATATTCTCACCATTTTGTGGGAGAGCTGCTTCCTTGCCTTGCTTTCTGTCAGACATGACAGTCTGATGCAATTAAGCATTTTGCAGTGAGCATGTGCCATTTTTTATCTCTCATACACTGCCTGAATGTCCTGGAGACCAGAACTTAACAATCCATCTATTTTCATCTCTGTGAATATTTAATGATTCAAACAACTAGGAAGAGCTTCAAGGAAAAAAAAAAAAGTTAAAGGCATCAAAAAACATCTGCCTCCAATTACCCAAAGCTAGGCAACAAAAGCATTTACTGATATGCACTGGCGTATCCCTCTTTCAAACGGTGTTCAACCTCAGACAGAGGAGGAGGCATCTTCTCATAATTCTTGGGAATAAACCCTGCTCTGCTCTGGTACCTACCTACAACAACTCTACGCATATGAAAGACTGAGATAAAAGCAGGTGAGACAGGTTTAAAACTTTGCTGTGAAACTATGTGAAGAATAAAAGCCCCTTGCAGAGATCTACAGACTCAAGGACTTCTATAGGGTTCACAAGAGACCAAACATAGGAGGAAGTATTTTTTGCACGTGCAGATGGAAAGGTCATGGTACAAACTGAAGATTCAAAAGGCACAGAAGTAGAATGAAAAGAGATGCTACGAATGCATCAATTAGAAGAAAAGCTTCAGTTCGAATTTGAGCCTTAACGGACATCAAAGAATCCAAGACCAAAAGCGGTAACGAACCAGGGCTTTGTTAGTTCTGCAATTCACAAAACCACCTGCATCAAACACATTAAAGTGCAGCTGTAATGTGAAAAAAAAATGTATCACAACCACAGACAATAATGTAGAGCCTGCACAGAGTCAAGCATGGGACAAGAAAAGAGCAAATCATCAGTCAACTAAGAAATGAACGCTGTGACTTTTCCTGCTTTTGAAAGACTTTGTGTTGAAAAGCACAGCCAGCAACCCTGTCTTAGACCAAGGGTTTCAGGAAAGAGTTCATATAGTTGCAGATCCTATTTGAAAGCAGAGGGTGGGCCCACAGTAAAAACTGTACTTTGTTGAGTCAGCGAGAGACAAAACGGCATTCCACCACCTGAAATACTCAATTACCTTTCGGGGACTAAAAGATCTGTGGAGCAGAGCTTATTTTTTTAACGGCACACTCCTCCAGCTGACACAGCTGTGTAAGATAAAACGAGCTTCACTGCCGAGTGCCTAAGGGGAGTTTAAGCAGGGAAAGGACATAATTCACCCAGTGAATTCAGCCCTAACAGCTAATACTCTTCTACAGTGGCATGAACACAGCTGAGAGCACGAGAGACACTGGATTCCCCCATACATCATCACTGTTATCCACCCAGGCTCTCTGCAAGGCAACGTTCGCACTGATGACCAAAGCGTGTGGATCCCCGTGCACCGGAGAAGGCCGGGCAGCCAGGAACTGCCTTCTTCCAGCCACACGGACGCAGCGTGGGCGCTACTGCGACAGACAACATGGAGCCCATCTCTGCCATTTTGCAGGCGCCGTTCCCAAGGAAGGGGGTTGTAGGAGAAGAAAACCCCCCTCCGCAGCCTGTCACTACGCGGCGAGACCGCTATGACTTGCAGCAGTAGAGCCGGAGCGGGGCTCTACACTTCTAGTGGCGCCCACGGCCGTCAGACGCAGACACGCTGTTCCAGCACGGTCACGAAGGAGAGACGCCGCGCAGACGCGGCGACAGCACGACCAAGAGACCCCGGCCCCGTGGCGCATGCGCCTTCTAAAGAACATCCCCCACCTCCGACTGCGGAGCGAAGCGGAACATGTCAGGCGCGGACAGGAAGTGACTTGTACCCACGATGACAAACAGCCCCGCCGCCTGCGCAGGCCTCTGTGACTCATTTAACTGACATGGCAGGTTGACCAATGGGAAGCCATTTCTCTCTTCCCTTTTGGCACACCAGCGTTAGGGTCGAGACCAATCAGAAGGGCGAATCCATATCGGTCGCCGTCGCCCTTTGATAGATGGCTGCAGGAGCCAACCAGGCAGCGGTCCTGGGGCTAGTTCTGCCCCTGCCTCTGGCCAATAGGCGCTGCGGAATGAAGGCTTTAACGCGGGAGCGATGGGCGGCTGGGTCGCGTGTGTTACCTGTGCCGCAGGAGGCTGTCTTACAGCTCTTTATCCCTTACTCCCCCCGTGATGCCCGACCCGCAGGCCGGGACAGCCCCGGCGAGGCGGTCCTACAATAGCTTAGCTCCCTGCTACACGTTCCTAAGCTGGATGCGACACGGATCGGGGAGGAGGCGCCTGGCAGCTGCCTGCGGGGGCTGCTTGCGCTCTTAAGGTGGCCCAGTGCGGTGGTCGCCCTAGGGCCGTGGAGGGGCAACCAACTGTGCCGCGCCGCTGGCCTCACAGGGGCGTGTGTCCACTGCCCGGGGAGCGAGGTGAGCTGTCCTGCCGCGGGGAGCCCAGCAGTAACGGCGTTAGGCAGCAGCTGCCTGGTCTGAGTGCGACGTAAGGGATGTGTCTGGGCAGCCTTATTGTCCCAGCGAGTTTCTGGGGCAGTGGGCAACTGGGGAAAGTGACCCCATTTTTCTTGAGGACGAGGGAGTCGGTTGGATGCGCACGCCGCTCCTGGCTCTCTGTATGGGGAGATAAGAGCCTGTAACATGAGACTTCTGCTGTGGAAGCAGGGAGCTGTCAAACTCCAAAGGGAATAGTAGCAGGAGGCAAGTCTTTGCCTGCACGGGTGGACGCTGAGGCTGAGCTGGAAAAGCATCTCTTGAGTGTTTGGACACCTTTTGGAGCTCTCAAGCAGGAGCTGGTGTGGTTGGCACTGTGTCTCTTCAGACAGAGGGCACACAAACTTCCTTGTAGTTAAATTCCTAAAGGCATATTTAAAGTGCCCAGGTTTAAAACAGTAGTTCTAGCGTCTTGATCCTGTTAGAATCACAGAATGGTGGGGAGTGGAAGGTACTTCCAGAGATCCAGTCCAGCCCCCCAGCTAGAGCAGGCTCACTCAGATCGGTTTGTACAGGAACAAATCGATGCAGGCTTTAGAAGTCTCCAGAGAAGGAGACTCAGCTTATCTGGGCAGGTTATTCCAGTGCTCTGTCACTGTCAAAGGAAACATGCTTTCCTTTAAATGAAATATGTGTTTTAGTTTGTGCCTGTTGCCCCTTGTTCTATCACAGCATCACAGAAAAGAGCCCAGCTGCATCCTCTTGATCTCCGTCCTTTTGATACTTACCAGCATGGGTAAGATTCCCTTAGTCTTCTCCAGGCTACTCCAATAGGGAGTAGGGCTGCTCTGAAAAGGAGGCAGATATATCATTTCCACATGCTACTCTGATAAATTATCCTGGGGACATGAGCAAGTAAAATTTATGCTGACAAAATTTTTGTACACAAAAATATATAAAAGAAATATTTTCCTGGATAAGAAAAGGTATGGAGGGACATCTTTAACTGACCAAATGTTTCCAGGGATGAGGCATCCACCACCTCTCTGGGCAACCTGAGACAGTGTTTCACCACCCTAAGTGTGAAAAAAAAAAAATTCTTTGTATGTAGTCTTAAGTCCACTGTCTTTGTCTGAAATTATTATGCCTTCCCCTATCACGAGAAGTCTTGTTAAGAAGATTGCTCCCATCTTTCTTATAGACCCTGTTTGAACATTGAAAGGCCACAATAAGGTCCCCCTGGGAACCCTCTCCAGGCTGAACAATCCCAATGCTCTCTCAGCCTATCCTCAGCAGAGGGGTTCCAGCCCTCAAATAATTTTTGTGGCCCTCCTCTGGACCCGCTGCAGCAGCTGTATGTTCTTGTGCTGAGAACTCCCGAGCTGGACATGGTACTCCAGGTGAGGTCTCACCAGAGCAGAGGGGCAGTCACCTCCTTTGACCCACTGCCCTTGCTACTTTTGGTGCAGCCTAGGATGCAATTCATCATTTGGGCTGTGAGCACACACTGTTGGCTCACGTACAGCTTTTTGTTCTCCAGCACCGTGGAATACTTTGCTGCAGGCATACTTTGAATCACATCATCACATCATTGGTTGGAAAAGATCTCTAAGATCATCAAGTCCAACCATCAACCTAACACTACCACGGCCATTAAGCCATATTCCAAAGTGCCATGTCTACATATTATTTGAATGTCTCCAGGGACAGTGACTACCACCTCCCTGGGGCAACTTACTCCAATGCCCAACTGCCCTTTCAGGAAAGAATTTCTTCTTAGTGTGTGATCTAAATCTCCCCATATCAGACCATTTCCTCTCATTGTATTGCTTGTTACTAGAGAGAAGAGACCTTTCAAGGACCTGTAGAAAGCAACCAGGTCTCCCCTCAACCTCGTCTCCGGGGTAAACAACCCCAGTTCCCTCAGGTGCTTTTCATGTGACTTGTTCTTCAGGTCCTTCACCAGTTTTGTTGCCCTTCTCTGGACCCTATCTAGCACCTCAGTGTCTTTCTTATAGCAAGTGGCCAAAGCAACAGAGGATTCAAGGTGCTGCCCCATCAGCGCTGAGTACAGGGGCATGGTCTCAATGGCCATGCTGTTCAGAATACTGTTGGCCTTCTTGGCCACCTGGATACACTGCTGGCTCATTCAGCTGGATTTCAACCAGGTCCTTTTTTTTGCCAAGCAGCTCCAGCCACTCTTCCCACAGGCTTGTAGCATGGGGTTGTTGTGACCCAAGTGTGGCACCCAGTACTTGGCCTTGTTAAGCCTCATACTGTTGACTTAAGACCATCAATCCAGCCTGTTCTGGTCCCTCTGCAGAGCCTTCCTATCCTCGAGCAGATCAACATTCCCCCACCAATTTTGTGTCATCTCCAAACAATTGGATTCCCCCACCCAAGTGTGGGACCTTGTACTTGGTCTTGTTGATCCTCCTAAGAGTCACACAGGTCCACTTTTCCAGCTTCTCCAGATCCCTCTGGATGATGTCCTGTCCCTCTGGAATGTCAGTTGCATCACTCAACTTAGTATAGACTTGCTGAACTTGTGCTTGATGCTGCTATGTCATTGATGAAGACATTAAACAGCACTGGTCCCAATAGTCTGGACAGACCCTGAGTGGGGTTACTGATTTCCATCTGGACATCGAGCTGTTGGCCACTGCCCTCTGGATGCAAATATCCAACCAATTTCGTATCCATTGAAGAGTCCACTCATCAAATCCACATCTCTCCAATTTGGGGAGGAATATGAACATTCAATCATGTACCAAGTGACATCTTCAGAAATTGTGAGAAGGATAAAATACACTGAATGTAATATAAAAATTAGTTCCATGGTGACTGATTTACCTTTTTTGCCCATGTCTCCATCTGCTGTCTTCTACTACTTAGCTCATAAAGACTTTTGGGATGGGTCTTTCTGTTCTCTGCATGTTAAATATGATAATGGATCATAATCTGTTCACCTTTTGTTTTGTTGGGTGTGTGTTTTTCAATTTTCTATTTATGTTCTTTCAAGTAGTGGAATAAGTTTTATTTTTTCTGTAAAAGGCAGGAAGTATTTCAGACATTCATGTTGGAGGCAGGATTCTGAAAATCAAAAGGAAAAATAAATGAGGAATACATACTGGATGCCTGGCACATGCAAAGTCCAACCACAGCTTTCTAACACCTCTGCAGTTAGCTGTAGATCAGACAACTCCCAGATAGCACCTATCATCACCTCCCAGCACAATGATGATCCTTCTGCCTTGTCTCTGCACATTATGGACACAAATCCTAGCTAGAGCTGAACTGGAGAACTTGGTGTGGGAATAGCAAGGAGACCCAAAGATGGTCTATACCATACAAAAATCCAAGGAGAGGCAGAAGGCAAATGGAACTTGAACTAAGATGTTTACCCAGGACTGGAGTGAGGCTAGGAGAGAGGAGAGAACAAGACACCACTGCTGTGGAGGCAGAAGGGAAGGAGATTGTTGTTGGCCCTTGGTAGTTTTTAAGAACACTGTAATGGGGTCTCTGATGCAATAAAACGAATAGTGTGGTAAAAGGAGTAGGAAAACCTTGACAGAACAGGTAGTAACATAGGGAGATGAGTTACTGACAGAGCTGCTGGCCTAGGAGCAGAAGAAAGGTTTGGTGTGGGAGAAGGGGATACAGAGCATCCTGAGAGGATGGAGGTTGAGTGTTCATTCTTGTGACTTCCTAAAATGAAAGCATGAGACTCTGTACAGCTTTTGACCTATTGAAAGAATGCAAAGAGTCCTTGCAGATGCAGTGGTAAACTAACCCCTCCTAAAGGAGCAAGTCTTAAAACAGAACCTCTACTATCAGAACAAATTCATTAAGAAAAAAACAAACAAACAAACAAAAACTTACAAAATGCCATTTCCTCCCAGCATATGTCCTATCCTTTACTCTGAGCCTTACAGCAGTGTTACCATTTGAAGGAATGCAGATGTGAAATTACCCATAGAAAGAACAGATTATCAAATGCAAGGAGTCTTTGTGATAATTGGGGCAAGGACCCTCAGGGAGGCTGTTTCATGGAAGAGTACCTGGAAAGTTGCCTAGCAGAGAAAGAAGGGATTTTGACTGACAGTCAGATGAATACAAGCCAACACTGTGCCCAGATGGCCAAGGAAACCAGCGACATCCTGGTCTGTATCAGGAATAGTGTGACCACCAGGACCAGAAAAGGGATTGTCCCCCTGGACTCAGCATTAGTGAAGCCATGCCTGGAGTATTGGGATCATTTTGGAGGCACTTGCTGCAAGAAAGACACTGATGTGCTGGAGAGAGTCCAGAGGAAGATGATGAAGCTGTGAAGGGTCTTGTGAGGAGCAGCTAAAGGCACTGGGTTTATTTAGTCTGGAGAAAAGGAGGCTGAGGGAGACCTTCTTGCTTTCTAGAACTCTGTGAAAGGAGGTTGTAGCAAGGTGGATGTTGATCTCTTCTCCCTAGTACCAAGTGACAGGATGAGAGGAAATGGCCTCCAGTTCCACCAGGGGAGATTCGGTTGGATATTAGAAGAAGCCTCTTCACTGAAAGAGTTGACAAACACTGCAGCAGGTTCAGACAGAGGTGGTTGAATCCCCATTCCTAGAAGCATTTAAAAGACAGAGATGTGGTGCTACAGAATACGGTTTAGCACAAGAGTTGGTAGCATTACATAGTGATCAAACTTGATGATATTAAAGGTATTTTCCAACCAACATTGATTCCAATGGTCATGCATTTGTGATTTCCATGTAGGCAAGTCTTGTCTACAACACTTGTCTCCAGTGCTGGGGGATCCCAGGCGGTGTCTATTCCTTCGCAGATGCACATTTTTAAGTGTTTGATCTATTTAGTTCACTGTGCAGTCCTCTTTAGTGTTGTAAAATATCGGATTGTTGCCTTGTCCCTGAGACAAGCATTGCAATACACTGAGGGGCAACTCAGTTTTCAGCAAACTGGGTGACAGTGGGCCAGCACTGTATGTAATTCATGGGGATTTCCTTATGGCTTTAGCTGGCTGTAACACATCAGAAAGATTACAGTAAGACTTTCTAACAGGATGCAGCAAAAATACCTCTTAAGATTTGTCAGTGTTACTGCAATAGGCTATAGACAAATACGAGGCATGAGGGAAAATCACCAAAGATGGAGAGTTGAATTTTGGGGGCTGGGAGAAGACTGAGTGTCCTGGGCTGGAGCACAGCACAACCACTGCGTAGCCGGTGGCAGAGGAGGTCACCCAGTGCAGCAAACCAAACCCACGGCGAGGGCCGCCAGGCGCGTCCCGCGAGTGGGAAAAGGAGAGCCCGCAGGCTAGAAGAGATGACTGGCGGGTGGGTGAGAGGCTGCGGCAGGGGTGGCCCAACAGCTGGGAGGCAGCAAGGGGCTGCTGCCCTTCGCTGAAGGGCGAGGCCCGCGGCCATCTGCAGGGTGAATACAGCCCCCAAGCAGGGACGGGGGACTAGGGAAGGTCGCAGCCCCGTGTGGACCCGGCGGCCAGCCTGGTTCTCCGGGCGAAATCGGACTCTCCTCCGGACAGACCGGCCACGGCCTCTGTTCGGGCAGCCACAACTCCTCCATACCGGCGCTTCCTTAACCCGGGGAGGCGGGGGCGGCCGTNGCCCCGCGTAGGCCCAGGAGCAGCCGCGGCCTGCCGTGGTAGCCGGGCCCGGGCAAGCGGAGCTGGGGCCTGGGGGGAAGCAAGGGACAGCCTCTGGGCAGCAGGGGTGGGGGGGACACCCCCGTAGCCTGCTGGGGTGGGGAAGAGACCCTGCCTTCGCTCCCGCGCTCCATCCACAGCCGTGAGGGGACGGCCCCGCTAGGCGGCCCCGCTCCCGGCGCGGGGAGCACCCCGGTACCCCGTCGCCGACCCCGCTTCGCTGGGAGACCGAGGCACATCCGCCTGCCAGCCCCCTTCCCCCGCAACTGGTGGGGGAGCTTAACATTAACCCCGTTCCCCACTAACGAGCCAAGGGTGGGCAGAGGCCCCTGCCACCGAGCCCTGGTAACTATCTAGAAGCAGGTCTGCGTCCTGAGTGTCCCGTTGCTGAGGGCTGTGAGAATAACCCACGCCATCTACACCTCCCTGCTGCTGATGAAATTTCTTCGCCAAGGAGACAGCACTTCCCCTGGTCTTCCTCAGACCAGTTAGAAGAAACCCCATATGCCCAGGAAAGATAGTCCCCAAGGTAGAAGTAAGCAGGAGCTCCATATACATAGTAATTTTAATTTTTTACACCCGTTCAGCAGGCAGGAGAGAAAGCAAAACAAGGGAGAGAAAGCAGGGTCAGATTTAGATATTATTTCCTTTTCCAGTTGCTGTTAACCATTGGAGATAAAGGTAATTTCCAATACTGACCTTATCCTTCATCACAGGGAAGATCCCTCATCCCCTAATCCCAAGAAGGTTTTCTTCAAATACCCTGTGCAAGGAGAGAAGGTTCACCTCCCAGTTACAGGGCAAGGAGAAGGCAGATTTTGCAGATGTCTACAGAGAGAGCAAGATATATTTTTTTTTAACAAAAATTTGCTTACCCTTAAGGATAAGGTACACCTAGAGTAAAGAGAAGAGAGATTTACAGGTAGGGAAATTGGGGGAAATTGATATCTGAAATTATCTGGCAATCAGTGAAAAAGCTGTCTCCTAGGGGAACACCCCTTTAGTAGTTAGCTGCCAAAAGGGAGAGAGGATCTCCATCCTGGGATAAAGTCAGCAGTTGTAGGGGACCAACAGTCCCATGCAGATTGTTTTAATACTCAAGATCCTGGTTTCATCCACAATCCCTTCGCCTTCAAAATATTTCTTGAAGAAGCTCTTGGAATAGCTGACAGCAGCGCTCTGGCGATGGCTCTTGGAGAAGAAGTGTGAAGGGCAGCACTCCAGAAACCAACACTGAAGATAATCCACCTCCCTTCAGAAAATCTTCCAGACAGAGTGAGTGTGACTGAATTATATCACCTCTCTATTCCTAGCTGTCCTCCTCTTTTGCCTTCTGCCCTTGTTTTCCATTTCTCTTCTCCCATTGTATCTGCTTTCCTTTTAATCTTTTCTCTCTCTGTTTCTGAACCTCTCCCCAGGCTTCTTTTTCTGCATGTCTTTCTTTCTCCATCTCTGTAATTTAGCTCCTTTATATGCTATATGGAATTATCCTGATTCTTTCCCTCGCTATTTAGGTTACAGGAGACTTTGGTTCTATATGATTCCAAGAAACCTCCCTACACTTTCCCTTCTACTTTCTTTCACTGATATATGCTAGGCTCAGTCTTTATCATCATTGGCATGAATTAATTTTTGTCATTTAGGGGTTAATATTGACCAAAAAAGCATTGAGAAGACAAGAGCAGTGATATATTGTACTAGTGTCCAAGAATGCACCTGTGGGCTTGGAGTGTCAGTTGTTGTCCATGTGGGTCCCACTGCGCTCATAACAGTGTGAACAAAATAATTTTGTGATACAGATCCTGGCACCAGTACTCCAAGATGTATGTCCTAATGTACCTAGGGTCTGTGGGATGAATTCTGGAAAGAGTGCCCTTGAGAGTGGGTCCTGTGGTGCTCAGGGGCCTAGGTATGAAAGTCATGACAGTGCAAGTGGAACCTGTTCCAAAAGGCAAAAGAAGCCATTCCGTTGCCACCAGTTTTCATCTGTGTTTTATGCTGTATTCTGGGGCTAGGAATGTGAGTGAATCCTCATGCTAGTGCCATGGAGAGCCAGGCTGGCTCCTTTCTGTAAATGAGGTACTTAATTTCCAGTCACACTCTGACGCTACCATAGTGATTTCTTGAGAAATCAAGTCTGAGGGAGATTTATCTCAAATGAAGCCAAAACAGATTGCCGTAGCAGAATCACATGTAAGGATCTCTCTCCTGAGATACCCGTTTCTGTTCTTGAGTGAGATAGCAGTGATGATCCTTGAAGATCCTTGATGATCCATGAAGATCTTTGGCCAGAACAGGAACCCTTCTGGGATTCATTTGGGAGCACAATGGTTAAAAGGGAGTCCCTCAAGAAGGAACTAGATGCTAGGTCTCTCCTAAGCTATTCCTCATTTTGACGATTATTGGTAGCTTCGGAAGGTGCCTCTCTCTAAGGCAAGGCTGAACCATAAGTGTACATCTGTTCTGGGAGTACTGTTAGGTGCCCTCCTACCTGTTGCCCTTTAGTTATGCAATCAGCCTGTTTTGAGTATAGCTGTGTTATCTAGCACAAGGGAGGAGATAACTGAGGCATTCTGGCCTTTGTACATTCAAGGGGGTAACTGACTTTTCATGCTCCTGAGGTTGATTTGCTTCATACTGCCCCTTTCCTCACAGTAATGACTTGACATTTTTCAAGTGCTTTTGGCTCCGATGGATGCCAGGGCACTTTACAGAACATGTATGCCAGCCTTACAAAATTCTGCTCTGCCACAGTCATCTTCCTGTGCATGAAATGGTTTGCTCTTCATTACTAATGATTAAGATTTTGTATTTGCTGCCTGAGCTTTAAATATTCATGACAGACATACAAGGCTGAAAGTTGTGTGCTATAGAGTGATTTGTTAATTACTGACAAGGCACTCAATGCTGACTCTGAATCAGTCTTTTAGTCTAAAATGCAGCTATAAATTTAAGGAAGAGGGGTTTTTTTTGTTTTTTTTGTTTTTTTTTAGAGCATAGCTTTTGAGTGTGATCATGGTATTTATATCAAATTTTTATCACAGGCAAAAGCAAAGCTTCCTCTGAGGGGGAATACTGTACCTTTTCTGCACCATTTATTTCATACAGAAGTATCCATTAAAGAAAAAGGCAGAGTATTATTTATCTTCATAAAAATGCACGGTGCTTTATAGATACATTTAAATGGAAGTGCTGTGTCTCGTAAGAGTTTACATTGAGCGTTAAACCCAAAAACCTAAACTTGGACTTAAACCATGCTTAGATACCTGAGTAAATACAT
>VWYK01111703.1:13143-25027 GCA_013399775.1 Semnornis frantzii | reverse complement strand
AACAGGCTACAAGATTTGGGGCTGCTCAGGTTTGTAGTGATAGGATGAGAGGGAATGGCTTTAAGCTGGAAGAGGGGGGATTTACACCTGGTGTTAAGAAGAAATTCTTTACAGTGAGTGCAGTGAGACACTGGAACAGGTTGCCCAGGAGGGTTGTGGATGCCCCTGTTCTCCCTGAGGTGTTCAAGGCCAGGTTGGACAGGACCTTGAGCCACCTGTTCTTGCGGAAGGTGTCCCTGCTACCTTCCTTCCAACCCGAACCATTGTGTGATTCTCTGATACACTGAATGCTGCACAGAAGAAAGGCTCTGCAGAAATCTTGTTTGCTCTCTGATACAGATTCCCTGTGGATGTGTCCTGGGCTGATGGCTCCTCACAAAGTTTTTAGGCGTTACGTTGTTTTAACCATCTTTATTAATATCTTTGACCTTATGTCCTGGCCTGATCTAGAAAAGTTTTTGTTTTTTTCCAAAAAAAGTTTGATGTAGTCTAACCCATCTAATGGATGAGATGGAAACTTCATTGATTGACTTACCCAGGAGAGATGTGTGAAGCTCATCACACCTAAATTAAATTATATCTTGAGCACCTTTCCTGCTGTCATTTTCCTCCAGGAGTCTGTGTAAATTGCTTTTTCATTTTATTTGATGTGGCAAAAAGCCAGGACTGGAATCTATTGTTCTTCAAATCCTGAGCAGTGGTGATGGGTCAAAGCAATCTAACATGAAGGTTATTATCACCAAACATGTGGGTTAGCATGGTTGAAGAAAATAATGTATTTGCCTGAATTAACACCTAAGTGCATCTTGACACAGAAACCCTGTTCTCTCAAGACTCTTTTTGATTCAGGAACTCCTGTGAACTTCTTTTATTATCTTAGTCCTTGATTTCTCATGAGTCACACAGAAGGCAAATTAAATTTATGGCAGAAAGTCTTCTAAAGATTGTGTAAATCTTGATACTAATTCTGCTAATAAAATAAGTGAGATAAGCTAAAACGGTGTGTACTGGGTGAAAGTGGACTGCAAAGTCAATCCACACACAGGATGAATTTGAGGTTATTAATGAAAAAAAACCCAAACCAATGTCAGAACTTTTTTTTTTTTTTTTTTTTTTTTTTTTTCCCCAGACAGATTATGTGAAAAAAAGGATGCCAGTCACTCATTTTTGTAGTAACCAGCTGTCTTTCACCACAGGCTGCAGGCCAGAGGAGTCAGTCATGCCAGATCAGCCGTCCCACCAGCCTGGAGATCTCTCACTGTTGAAGGTTTGCAGGGCTCCTTACTGGGGTGATGGGCACCTTCATGCTTACCTCAGTTTTATCTGTCTGAAGTGTACATCAGCCAACACATGCAGTGCATAAGCCCCTTGCAGAGCCTCTTAGTTGTGGCAACAGCTGCACAAGTGATGGGTGGTTACCCTATTCACGTTCCCACTGCACTCCAAACTACTACGTCTTCCCAAGCCTGCTATGAGACAGAGCACAGACCTGAGAGGCTGTGTGGTGGTGCCAGCACTGTGAAAGAGGAAAAAAGAGGCAGAAGAGGTTTTCCTGCCCCTCTACTCTGCTCTGGTGAGGCCACATCTGGAATACTGTGTCCAGTTCTGGGCTCCCCAGTTCCAGAGGGACATAGAACTGCTTGAGAGAAGCACAGAGCCACAAAGATGATGAAGGGAATGGAACAGCTCTGTTACAAGGAAAGCCTGAAGGAGCTGGGGCTTTTTAGCTTGGAGAAGAGGAGACTGAGGTGTGACCTCATCAATGTTTATAAAGATGTAAAAGGTGAGTGCCGGGATGATGGAGCCAGGCTCTGCTCGGTGATACCCAATGACAGGACAAAGGGCAATGGGTGGAAGTTGAGGCATAGGAAGATTCTTCTAAACATGAGGAAGAATTTTTTCCCTGTGAGGGTGACAAAACCCTGGAACAGGCTGCCATGGGGGGTTGTGGAGTCTCTCTCTCTCTGGAGATAATCAAAACCTGCCTGGATGTGTTCCTGTGTGATCTGCTCTAGGTGATCCTGCTCTGGCAGGGGGTTTGGACTGGATGAACTTTTGAGGTCCCTTTCAGCCCCTGGCATTGTGTGAAATTTGTGTGACACAGGTAGCCCAGGAGAGGCAATAAGATTACCTCAGTGTGCAATCAGTGCTCACGGAATGAGTGGGTGCTTAAGTAACTACATTTTCAGTAATACAATTTGAGGAGGCATTTGGGCCATTGTCTTCGAATACAAAAGAGCTTTGAGCAAATAGGGTTTTAGTTTATTTTGTAATACATATACATATTTATATGTTTGTATCTACACACATATATATGTATCCTGTATGAATCTGATATACCAAGGAAGTTGGGCCCTTAGGTTTTGAGCTGGAAGAGGTCAGAGTTACACAAACACAAAATATTTCCATTGTCCAAGGATTTTTTTTTTTTTCACTAACAGCACTTTCTGGTTAAAACAGGAGTTATGTCTTTTAATGTACTGAAAATATTACCAGTGCCTCCAACAGCTGTGGATTTGGTGAGAATTACTGGCCTATTATTGTTTAAAACAAATGGACTTCCCTTGCCTTTTTTATAGCCTTCTATGGTGGCAAGAAATGAACAAGGTGTGTTATATAGTGACTAGCTCCACAGGCCATTAGAAACAGTGGGGAGATATCCACTGACTTGCTGAGCCTTGGATGAGACTTCAGTATTTTCTTAGAGACAGGTTGCGTGGGGGTTCAATCCCATTTATGTTACATTCCTTTCTGATTTATGGTTCTTTTTAGGTCTGATTCAGCAGAGGACCTGAGAGGGATCAGCGCTGAGCTACAGCTGCTCCTTGCCCTCTCTATCCCGGCTCCTGGTGAAGGGTTTGCTTCTCACGGGACAAGGGTTTTGCCCAAGCCAGAAAAGCTGCACTTCTCCCTGTCCTTCCTGCTCCCAGAACCGGTCCCACCCAGCTCCAGCTCTTGGCTTATCAAAGGTATTATCCATTTTCACTGCTGCGCAACACCTTACAAACATTAGCAGAGCATAAATCTATGCAAGTTGTCTCCTCTGATGTTAGCAGTGCAGATGTATTGTTCATTTTCAGGCTGTCTCTGGCCACCTGCCACTGGATTTTATGATTTTCCTGAAGTTAATGGACAACCTGTAGACTCTCCAGCCAGTTTTGAACCATCTATTTCCATTTAGGAGCTTGCTTTCTCCTGCCCCTCTCCTAGCAGACTTTTCCAAGTCTGGCTGCAAAATAGAAGGAGTTGGAGGGAGATTTTCTTCTGGGTCTCTCTTAAGTTTTAATTAATCAGTGAGGTTCCTTCCTGGCTTGGGTTCTTTGCAGCTTCAGTGCCACTATCTCATTAATTGCAACTAGTTAGCACAGTAAAGATGCAGCCAAGTGTCAGATGGCATGTGCTTTTTGTCTCTTTTGTTGGCATAATTAGACAGCATTCACTGGCTATCATGTTGCTCAAACAGACTCCTTAACGGTGTTTCCTCTGTTGTATAGCTGTATCTTATGGCCCTTTGGCTAAACTTTGGCTTCTGCAGTGGAGAAATGCAGCTGAGATGGGCATTTGCTCTTGGTGCTAATAAACCCCCCACGGCTTGAGATACAGAAGTGTTGCTGGAAAGCATTTGCAGGATGATGGCAGCATGCTTCCTTGGCAAGCCAGCATTCAGCTTTGTGCGATAGCAAGGAAGTGTGCCACCCTGATGCAGAGAGTGGAGGGCGGATTTTGGGATTTATTGTTAGTGCCCGGGTTGGCTCCCTCTGGCCACTGCGAGGGTTAGCAGGTGCAAAAACAGCCTCTGTGGAGCTGAGCACTGGCTTCTCCCTTCACCTTCACTGGGTAATGTCCTGGGAATCACAGAATCACAGAATTGAGGCTAGAAAAGACCTCTGAGATAATCGAGTGCAGCCTCTAACCTAACACCACCACATCAACTAAACCATGCCACCAAGTGCCACAACCAATCTTTTCTTAAAGACCTCCAGAGATGGTGACTCCACCACCTACCTGGGCAGTCCATTCCAGTGCCTGATCACCCTTTCCATGAGGTAGTGCTTCCTAATATCTGATCTAAACCACCCCTGGCACAGCTTCAGATCATGCCCTCTTGTCCTGTCACAAGCTACTTGGGAGAAGTGCCTGACCCCCACCTGACTACAGCTTCCTCTTAGGTAGTCATAGAGAGCGATAAGATTCCCTCTATGTCTCCTCCAGGCTGACCAACCTCAGCTCCCTCAGCCTCTCCTCATACGACTTTCCCTGCATGCCCCTCACCAGCCTCATCGCTCTCCTCTGGACCCACTCTAGCACCTCAATATCCTTCTTGCAGTGAGGGGCCCAGCTGTGGGGGACTGGATGGGAGCCTTTGCACAAAAGTACCTGGCAAGCAGTTCTGGTGCTTTTCCTGATGTTTCCCAAAATCTCAAAACCAATTGGCATGTTTTGGTTTAAGAAATGCCTCACTCAAATCAGTCATGCACCAAAATTGTGACCTACAGGAATGCAGGTACCTTATGCATGGATCTGGGAGACCTCATCACTCTCTACAGCCACCTGAAGGGAGGTGGCAGTGAGGAATGGGCCAATCTCTTCTTCTTGGTGTCAAGCAACAGGACCAGTGGAAATGGTTTCAAGCTGCACCGGAGGAGGTTTAGATAGGATGCTAAGAAACATTTCTTCACAGAGAGGGTTCTCAAACATTGGAATGGTCTGCCCAAGACAATGGTGGTCGCTGTCCCTTGAGGCATTTAAGCAGTGTGTAGACCTGGTGCTTAGGGACATGGTTTAGTGCTGGGTAGAGGGTTGGACTGGATGATCTTTGAGGTCTCTTCCAAATGCATGTTTTCTGTGATTCAGCCTCCTTTATTCTCCCAGTCTGGCGTGTAAGGCAAGAGCAACTCCTGCCCACTATAAACCAAATCTGAGGCAAGGGAAAACTCACACAGAAGCACAGAATCAAGACCGTCAGGGGCTGGAAGGGACCTCCAACCCCCCAGGATCACCTATACCAGATCACACAGGAACATGTCCAGGTGTTCAAGCCACTCAAGCTCTTCCCTCCTCAGACAACAAACCACTGAGCACCTGGACTGACTTGCATCCCTCTACCCTGCTGGGGCATCTGCTTCTCACTTGAAGATATACTTACTGTACTTCTGATCTGTGGTCCTATTACATTTTTCTCTCTCTTTTTTTTCCCCCTAATTTGGAAGTAGGGCCTCAAACAAGTATGTAAGTTTCAATTCATCTCCACTACACATTTCCCTCTCTCTCTTCTCTCTGTGATCAAAGGAAGCAGATGGAAAACTTTGCAATGAGAACAGACATCTCTGCTCCCTGCTGCAAGTCAGGATGGGGCTCAGGTGTTATCTGTCGTACTTCATGCTGCAGTTAACTGGATTTATCCAGGAAGAAAAGATGCCATTGCCAGGCATCTGTGTATGGGTAATTTGTCTTGATACATTTTCAGTGTTGCTCGTGAGAGAGGAAGACGAATGCTTAATTAGGGAATTAAATGTCTTTCAAAAGATTACATTTTCTTTGAACTCATTTATCAAAAAGGAGAAGAAAAACAGTGCTGCAAACTGCTTGATAGAAATCTCTCCTCTCAGTATGAATGAAAGGCTGAAAAGTTAGAATAAAAGAGCAGCATAATTACTAGATAAACCTAGGACCAGGCTTGCCCTGTGGAAGCGTAGCTTTCTCTCATTGTGTCGGTTTTGTGTGCTAGTCTTTGTTTTCTCCTAGTCTCAGAGGTGCTCTCCACCAGCTCACTCAGAAAGGGGAACACGTGCAAATAACAGATTCTGGCTCCATCACATGCAGTGCTTGCTTTGCTCCTGGAATCCTTCTTTACCATCCAATACCTGATAAATGGAATAATACATGTTGTAATTGTATAGCACACAAGCGCTTTTGGGGTAAATCAGAGCTTGAGCATATGTAACAGTGAATGACTGTTACAGGTATTAAGGGTGACATGGAAACCATCCAATGAAGTGCTGCTTCTCACAGCCATATCAGAAGCTACACTTCAAATCTTCAAGTAAATCAGAAGTGAATTATCTCTCTTCCATTAATGAGAATGAGTCCTGTTTGGTGTGTCAGAGGAGTAACCTTTTTCCCCAGGATGAACACCAGGACCAGATGTGTGCACACACACCTGGTACTCATGTGTGTCCCTCTGTTTGAGAACAATCTCCCTGCACAACCTGTTCCAGTGTCTAACCACCCTCTTTCTAACACCCAGTCTAAATCTATTCTCTTCCAGCTTAAATCCATTCCCTCTCCTCCTAGCACTGCAAGCCCTTGTAAAAAGCCCCTCCACGGCTAGCTTTCTTACTGGCCCTCTGCAGGTACCAGAAAGCCACCACAAAGTCTCTCCAGATCTGCATCCACTCCAGGCTGAACATCGATGACTCTCTCAGCCTGTCCCCACAGGCAAAGTGCTCAAGCCCTTTGATCATCTTCGAGGCCACAGTTTGATGTCCTTGTGCTGGAGCCCCCAGAACTGGATGCCGTACTCCAGGTGAGGTCTCACAAGAGCAGAGCAGAGAGGCAGAATCACCTCCCTTAGCCTGCTGGTCACACTTCTTTTTATGCAGCCCAGGACACAGCTGGCCTTCTGGGCTGCAAGTGCACATTGCCAGCTGGTGCTGAGCTTTTCAGCAACTGACACATCAAAGGCCTTCCCTTCAAAACTGCTCTTGACTCTCTGCTCACTCAGCCTATATCTGCGCTTGGAGTTGCCCTGATTCGAAGTGCAGAAAAGTAGCATCATAAAAATGGTGATGATGTGGTTTCAAAAAGCCACACCCCGAGATCAGTGGCTTTTCTCCTAAATTCCTGCCTGCCACTTCGTGGATACTCTCAGATTGAAAGTGACAGGTGGGCTGAAATGCCAAATAAAATGCTGCAGTTTACATTTTTACACATATATGAGCAGAGTAGGAATAACAGGGAGTCAGGTAATGTGGACTGCCTTTTTCATTTGTTTGTTTCTGATGCACTTCACCTGCCCCTCATGAACCTCAAGATGTGCACAGCTATTAGCAGTTTCCATCTGCAGCAAAGCAATATCTCTGATGCTTCTCTAATATTTGCCAGTGTTCAGCTGGAGAGAGGGGATGATTTTTGCCTCTCAAATTGCCTTGCTCTACCTCTGCCCCAGGCCTTGTTTTGAGGCTGCATGTAGGAGAGGGATGTCATGTAGCTGCACGCCCGCAGAGGATCCCTGGCCCTGGGGCGATCCTGCAGTCTCATCTCTGATGCATCTCGTGTGATGATTTCATTTCTCTCTTGACAGTAAAGGCTGTTGTTGTTTTCTTGTAGAACAGCAGCTTCTGCAAATCCATCTCTCCTGGGTGCTCACGCTCAGGTGGGCCAGTTGTGTGGATTTTCCATGGCTGGGCTCATCATGACACAGGGTCTATGGGAAGCTGCAGGTGAGATCTGGGGTACTGTCCTGCTTTTGGGTGCCCAGGGAGAATATGCCCCCTGGGCATGGAGGTTTCCAAAGAAAACACAGAATTGTGGAATAATTTTGGTTAGAAGAGACCTTTAAGATCACCAAGTCCAACAGCCAACCCAGCACGGCCAGGTCACCACTAAACTCTGTCCCTCAGCACCACAGCTACATGGGTTTTAAATAGCTCCATGGATGATAACCAAACAGCTTCCTGAGGCAGCCTGCTCAAGGCTTGAGAACCCTTTCTGTGAAGAAAAGAATCCAACCTAAACCTCTCCTAGCACACCTTCAGGCTGTTTGCTTCTGTCCTGTAATTTGTTATTTGGGAGGAGAGATTAGCTCCCACCTCACTACAACCTCCTCACCCTACATTTCTCTAGACTCAGGAACTCAGATCTCCTATCTGCTCCTCCTAAGACTATTGCTCTGTTTTGGAGGGTAAGCTGGGAGTAACTCCACTGTTGGTTGCACCTTTGGAAAAGTCTTGTTTGAATCCTCCCCACCTCCAGGACTCCAGGATTCTCCGTAATGGGACCTCAAATTTGAGCTCGGAAGACCCATCTGCATGTCTCTACCAGAGCTCCCTTTGTGCCTTTAAACCCTTTTCAGACTAGGAGCCATTCCCTCCACACTACAACCAAGTGAGATTTACAGGGCAAAATTCAAGTGTTTGCAAGTGCACTGGGAGTTGTCTTTGGAGCTGTCACCAATTGTGTGCTGAAAAAATTCCAATGTGAAAATGAAAAGCATCATAGCTTCATTAAAACCCAACAAAGTGTTCTGCTAGAAAATTGGAGCAATAATTGACACCTCATTTGCTCTGAATACCTTTTTAGCCTGATGATTCAGTGCTTGTTAACAACTTTACCAAATGAAGGTTGTGGCTCTGAATTTACCTAGATGCAGCACTTTGTGTCTAAGTCTTAAACTAATAAAGCATCCTTGGCAATCCTCAGTCATGCTAAGAGAGCTGAAAGGAGATTTCTCCCCAAAACCAGGGAGGTGATGCTATGGTAGTTGGGCCGTGTTTCTCAGGCACTGTTCTTGAAGGCCAAATCTTTTGGAGCAGATGATTTTAGGATCACTGCAGGCTCCTATGTTATTACCTGTGAGTAAGGGATCACTGAAAGGAGCCAAAGCTGGGTTTTCACAGCATCACAGAAGCATTCAGGTTGGAAAAGCCCCTCAGGATCACCAAGTCCAACCCATATCCCTACTCCACAAGGTGCACCCTAAACCATATCCCCAAGCACCACATCCAAATTACTTTAAACACATCCAGGGTTGGTGACTCCGCCACCTCCCTGGGCAGCCCATTCCAATGCCTGAACACTCTCACGATGAAATTGTTTTTCCTAATGTCCAGTCTAAATCTACCCAGTTGGAGCTTGAGGCCATTCTCTCTTGTTCTATCACTATTTACCTGTGAGAAAAGATCAGCACCAACCTCTCCACAACCTCCTTTTGGGTAGCTGTAGACAGCAAGGAGGTCTCCCCTCAGCCTCCTCTTTTTCAAACTAAACAGCTCCAGCTCCCTCAGTCACTCTTCATATGATTTATTCACCGGGCCCAGCTTTGTTGCCCTTCTCTGCACTGGCTCCAGCACCTTCACATCCCTCTTGTATTGATGTGATGAGATATTAATAATAAGTTATGAATTATTGTTATTAATATCTCTGAATATTAAATTTTGTTTTTAATATTAAAAAATTCGGGGGGAAATTCCCTCATATTCTTTGGATTTTCGGTCGACAGGAAACAGTTGCACAAAGGATATTTATTAACACAGAATTAAACAGTTTAAACAACCAGGACTTGGAAAAATAGGAACACGAAACAGGGAAAATTCTAACTGTGGCAGAGGCTTAGCATTAACCCTAGCACATGGTACTCACAATGCCTTCGATCCCTGAGTAAGTTTCCCGTACAAGAACTCTTCCAAAACTCAGGATTATGATCCCGTGGTAAAATACAAAATATTCCAGGCAGAGGGGGGAGAGAGAG
Source organism: Semnornis frantzii (assembly GCA_013399775.1). NCBI lineage: Eukaryota > Metazoa > Chordata > Aves > Piciformes > Ramphastidae > Semnornis > Semnornis frantzii. The sequence goes on along the minus strand of VWYK01111703.1, from coordinate 15,558 downwards.
AGGAGCTGCAGAGAGCTGCTGCTGAGCTAGCCAGTGTAAGCTGCAAACACGTGGCCACGGCAATTCCCAGTTAAGGAGCCAATCTCTGTACATAGCTTGTGTAGCAAAAGGCGACTATGTAGAAAAGGGCTTCTTAATCATCCCCCCTTAAATAGACCAATTTGAAAGTTAAACTGGCCAATAGGCATTTAGCATTCTTGTTCTGCCCAATGCATTCAAAGCTTTGTGCCTCGTGCAACCACAGAGGCACGTGGAGGGGCCGCACCAGACGCCTGACATGTGGTGCTAAGCTCCTAGCCTCAAGGCTTTGTTTTGCTCAATCTACTTCAACTTCCAGACCCTGAAGAGAAGGAGGACTGAGCGAGGGTTTAAACCAGCCTGGCAGGATTTATACCTGCCAGGACAACTGAGGTGCTCAAAACTGAACACAAATTTATTCTTTTCTGGCAGCTGCAAACAAGGTGTGCCTCAGCTCAGTGGAAATGATGCTCTCATCTCTCTTTCTCTGGAACTGCATTTGCCATGGAACAATTACGTGGAATCATTTCAATGAGCTATAAAATGAAAGGGCTGAGGAGGAGGTGCAACAGGCAGGCTCCTGTGCTGGCAGGGTTGTCTTACTGCTGGAAAATTGCTTGTTCTAGTTGTAAAGCATGATTGAGCCCTAACCTGTACACCAGATTATGCTGGAATTAAAGATAGCTTGATGGCAACCAAGTGGTCCTTTCGAAGGAGTCCTCTGCACCAGATGCAGTCTTATCCTCACAACAGGCCTTGCAGAAGATTAATTCCAAGTCTTTTACCCACTAAGGAAAACCACAATCAATGGGGCAGATTTATCAGACAGCTAATCCATAGCAGTGGTCCTCCCTGCTCTGTTTTCTCTCTGGGCACTACAATGATGATTAATTAAAACATTTTGACCCTTTCAATTAAAGCTTCCAAAGTGCTTGCTAAGCATGAAGTGCAGTAACACTCTGTAAGACAGACAACACACTATCGGGCAGTTTGGTAAAAGGACATGATCTTAAAAAATGAGCTAAAATCCTTATCCTGTGAAAATCAGTGTTCAAAGGCCCTTGAAGTTCATCCCTTGAAGAAGTTCAGTAGGACCGAGTTTTCACTTCAGGGACCTCCTCTCCCCCGCAGCCCTCACAAATAAACATCTAGTTCAAAATCTGAAGAGAAGAAAACTTATTATGTTGCCCTCAGACTTGCTTCAACATCATTTTCCACTAACATGATGAGGCACCTGTAATTACTGTGTGGCTTTAATTTAGAGTAGGTATTTACCAATCAAATTATATCTGACACAGTTCTTGAAAGGATGGAAGTCATCTTAAAAAAAAAAAAAATCACTGTGCATCAGTAATATTCACAAAAATCAATGTTATTTAGCAAGCCACATTGCCCTTCTCAGAAGCTGAGATTGTGTTTAATTACATCCCTGAAAGAAGATTAAAACCTTTCATTATACCTTTAGAATTGCCTTAAAATAAAAATAACTAAAAGTACCAAAGCACTTCTTACTGGTTGAAAAGTATCTTAAGTCTCATAATAGCAGTCTTTAAATCCAGCAAACCAAAAAGGGAAAAAAAAATAACCCCAACCCCCTGTCTATTGTCTTCTGCACTGGGGGGAATGTTAAGCTTTGAAACATATTTTGCAATGTTTTATTAATCATACCTTCACTAGCTTTTTTTTGTTGGGTTTGTTTTTTTTTTTTGGTTGTTGTTGTTGTTTTTGTGTGGTGTTGCTGTTTCTCTGTTTGGTGTGCCAGCAGCAGAAGCTACCTTTAAGCTCCCGAGGTCTCAGTAGAGCTGGTTAATAAATGTTATTTTGGCACCTGAAATGATGCAGCGAGTAATGCTGCTCTGTTAGCGCTGGAGCCAGCATCTGTCGCTTGTGAATTGTCGCTTGGCTTTAGAATGCATAACTGAGGATCTGTTTAAATATAAAAAAACATTAGCAGTGGGAGAAATGAATACAGAAAGAAGATTTCAGCTCCATGAGGAAGAAGGAGCATCCATGTGCCAAAATGTGCCTTGAGCCCTGGCAAAAAGACAAGGAGGTCTTGTAATGACAGGGCGAGGAGTAATGGGTTTAAACTGGCAGAAGGGAGATTTAAATTGGATGTCAGGAAGAAGTTCTTTACAGTGAGGGTGATGAGACACTGGCACAGGTTGCCCAGGGAGGTTGTGGCTGCTCCCTCCCTGGAGGTGTTCAAGACTAGCTTGGATGAGGCCTCAAGCCACCTGTTCTAGTGGGAGGCATCCCTGCCTATGGCAGGGGGTTGGAACTGGATGATCTTTGAGGTCCTTTCCAACCTTATCATTCTATGATTCTATGAAAGCCAATCCTGGGTCCCAAGGCATGTGCAAGTGTGTTTGGGAGGAGGCAGGCAAAGAGAAATGA
>VWYK01111703.1:0-13063 GCA_013399775.1 Semnornis frantzii | reverse complement strand
TTTTTTTTTTTTTTTTTTTGGTGTTTAGCTACTCTGAAGCAATCTGATCTTTTAGCTTCTGTCTGTACATGTCCCCATGGTGCGCTGCTGTTCCCACATGCCAGGCACTGTGGTCCATAAGGATACAAACAGAAAAGAGATTATGTTAAAATGAGCAATACAAGTATACAGGTTTGTTTGTTGGTTGGTCCAAACAACCCACAGGTTTGTTTGTTGGTGTTTTTTTTAGGAGAAGCAGAATAAAATGTTCTGTCATCAGGCATATCCTCTGTGACCCAAGCAGAGCCACAGGCACTTTTCAGCTGCTTGAAGCAGAACTGTGGGGCCAAGCAGCCTGTTTGGCTGCTAGGAGAGGGTTCCTGTAATTCCAGGGACACTTTGTGCTGCCTCCAACATCAAGGCATAACATGCTCAGCATGATGGTTTAATTGAGTTCATAAGGCCAGCTAAGACAATTTTGCAGGAACCACTAGCCTTGTTTGCCTTGGGTTTATTTTGGAGATTGTGATTTATACCACTACAGGACCAGGTCAGCTACCTATGTTAAGAAGTGAAAACACTCTGTGCTTTTCCAGCCAGGCTCCATGGAACACAGCTACGATCTGCACCAAAACATCTTTGTGGTCCACCAGCTTTAAGATAGTGAGAAATCTAATGAGTAACACAGGGACTTGTGTTTTGAGTAATGTCCACACATATTGATGCATGAATACTTCATAGAGAGACCAACTTGTTTCAGAACTCAAGCTTTTGGCCAGCGATGAGTATCTGTGATTGTTCTCTGCTCCCTCAGCCTGTTCCAGCCTTAGTCCAGTGGGATCTCAGGTGAGTCAGAGCTCCATCTTTTCTCTGGGCTCCTGTCAGCATCTTCCCCCTACTTTTACTTGAAATGCTGTTACCAAAAAAGCACTGTGGTTGCCAATGAATTGTCTAATGTTGGTCAAGATGGTGAAGACACCCTTCTCATTTGAGCTGTCAGGATGAGCGCTCATTCTTCATTTTATATAAAGTTTCATCCTCTCTGGGACCACTGGAGGCAAGGAGGAAGCATTTTGCTTCCTATCACAATCATGTAAATGCAAAAACAGATTAAAGAGAAGCTGAAGATAGAGGATCCTTTTTTCTTGGATCATACCTGTTTTCAAGAGCAAGATGGGCTCATTTCTTCACTGTCAGCTTTGCTTAATACTTCTATGTTTTGATGTAGTGGAAAGCATCTTTAACATGCTTTTTCACATGCCTGCCTGTGTGTGCTATTGAGGTAAGTGGCATGGTTGTAAGAACAAGCTTCAAGTCTTGAACCAGGATTATTCCCACAAGAGATGGTGGCACTGAGGTCACTGTGCTAGGACTGGTTTTAGCAGGAGCTCTTCTCTGCAGAATGAGGCAGAAGAGTTAAGTCAACATTGTGCAGTGGCACCTTAAAAGTAAGAGGAGCAGGAATGAAAATCTTCAGTTAATAAAAATGTTAATCTCGTGAGAAGGAGGATTTGAGATCCTTAACCAGAAAGCTATGTAGAAATTACTTCTGTTGTGAATTTATCTGGACCCTGGCTGATGTCTGCAGAAGGAAGTGAGAAATTTTGATCACAGTCACAGGATGTTAGGGATAGAAGGGACCTCCACAGATCATGAAGTCCCACCCCCTACCAGAGCAGCACCATAGAATCTAGCTCAGGTTGCACAGGAATGCATCCAGACAGGTCTTGAAAGTCTCTGGAGAAGGAGACTCCACAGCCTCTCTGGGCAGCCTGTTCCAATGCTCTGTGACCCTTACAGTAAAGAAGTTCTTCCTCATGTTGAGGTGGAACTTCATGTGCTGTAGTTTATCCCCACTGCCCCTTGTCCTATCGCAGGGCACAACTGAGAAGAGTTTGTCCCCTCCCTCTTGATCCCCAGCCCTCAGATATTCATAAATATTGATTAGAACCCCTCTAAGTCTTCTCTTCACCAGAACAAAACGCCTCAGATCCCTCAGCCTCTCCTCATAGGGCAGTGCTCCAGCCCCTTCAGCATCTTTGTAGCCCTGATGTTTTCCTTAGTTGTGCTGTCCACCACAGCACATCAGCAAGGGAGATCAAGTACCAGCACTGCACAGAGCTTTCCTTCTGCATGTCTTGGAGGATGCTTGCTGATCAGAGCATTGGCTCATACATACTTCAGGAGAAGTGCCCCTGATAGCCAAACTCATCCTTGCTTTGAGGTGTTGAAATACCTGTGCAGCATCTCGCGATGCAGATCATAAGCTCCTTGCAGCTGGGATCATACTTTGTTCTGCATTCAGGGGAAGTGTCACAAAACAGAGTCCCGCTCCTCAGGGCTTAGAGATACTGAAGTAATACAAATAGAACTAATACTGAGTAATTAGCAATCCCTGTGAGAAATGCCACCACTGTTTTATGATCATATTATCACAAAAGTCAATGTGAAATGAATTAGTGCAAGTATGAGGTGCCACGGTTCATATATTTTGCCCAGCAGCCCTGACCCCCTCCATAGCCTAGCTGCATCCTGCCCTACTCTTACAGCACCAATACTCATCTCCAACCAAAGGGTACTGTGCCAGGTGCAGGTCTCAAATCTCTTGCTCCTCTCTGTTCAGCAATTTACCTGTGGTTTCTGCACACGCTGGGGCAGCCCCATCACATAACTGCACACTGGTTTGCTCACTCACCTTGCACTACAGCCTGATGCCACGCGGCATCCCTGCGCATCAATGGGCGAGGTCAGGCAACCTCATTTCCCCTCTTTAGAAGGACTCCCACAGTTGCTGTTCATATTTAAACAGTCTTTAGTGAGCCCAATGTAATATTCATGCCCCAGCTGGTACACACAGTGTATGAGCAGACACTGTCCTTGTAGACAGGACAGTCAGCAGTCTAAGAACAGGCAGTGAAACACACAGCTTGAGTGCCCAGCACCTTGTGGGCACAGGTTGTCTGCAGGTGAGCCATCACTATCCCTGGTCTGGGTTGTGGGTTGAACATTAGCCCACCTTGTGTTCCCTGGACACAAAGCAGGTCTTTGGCTCACCTCTGTCATGAGCACAAAGTGGCATGTGCAAGTGCCAAATGTTACTCATAAATGTTGTCGATGTTACGCCCTTAATGGAGTGGCATTATGCAAGCTAACAACCGATTTTTATCCTGCATCTCTGTTCTGCCAGTAATCAAATCTGTGTAGCAGCTTTAGGTCACATAGACAATTTAATAATTTTGTCTTTCCAGGCAGATCATAAAGTTCAGCAGGTGCAGAAGAGCTGTGCTTGTAGCTCTTTCTCACTATGAGGGAAACCTTTGCCTTTAGACTTCTGCAGTGGTCATAGCAGTCACCTCTGTATTTCCATGCTTGTAAATATGTGTCTTGTCTTCATTCATCTCCTTCTCCAGTATCTGTCATAAATATCCCTGCCCCTAGCCCTGTCCCTCTCCCATTTCTCTACAATTGCTGTAGAAGCTCGTTTTGATGGAAAAAAGTGAGGAAAATTTTCTTCAGTGTAAGAGTGGTGGAGCACTGGAACAGGCTACCCAGAAAGGTGGTGAAGTCTCCTCTGGAGACTTTTGAGACTCACCTGGACAGGTTCCTGTGTGGCCTGCTCCAGGTGATCCTGCTTTGTCAGGGAGCTTGTACTCTCTGGTCACTTTCAACCCCTACCATTCTATGATTCTCCTTTTGCTCCCATTAATGTAACTCCATTTATTGCTGGAGACACTTTGGATACCTTCTGTTGTATAGCAGTATATAGTAAGACAAGGACCTGAAGTGTGCTGAACACAGCTTCTAAAAACATAATGTTGTCTGGCCTCATGTCTTGCTTGCATTCCCTCTAGTCTACCTTGGTGTTTGATGGTTCCAAGGTGGGCCAAAGCAACACCAGAAAATTCTTTTGCTTTACTGGAGAAACCAAATGGTTTGGAAAAGTAAATTTTTTTTTTAATTTTTTTTTTTCAAGCAAACATTCTGCATCTTAAAGAAATTACATATTCCATGGAGACAGAAAGAAGCATGTAAAATTTGCAAACAGCTGTAGCAGTTCTAGGAACTTCACAATGTGTTGGTTTGTTTGGCTTTTTCTTCCCAAAGAGAATCCCTTAAGGGGAGCCCATAATTTGATTATCTGCTAGTAATTTTCCTTTCTTCTATTTCATACCTTAAAAAGACTTAGGGGGATGTGAGCAAACATGTTCATCTGCAGTTAAGTTTTGTTTTGGTGGTTTAATTTAAGCAGTGATGAAAGTCAATTTGAAATTAGTGTGAAAATGCAGCACTGTTGTAGAGACAGTCCTGAGGTGGCAGCAAGGGAGGGTGGAAATCCCTCCTGTGTTGCTAACTTTACTAGAGAATTTTCTTTTGTGTTCTGAGCTAATCTGCTTTGTATTATGCCTCCATTGTTAAACATTCAAAGAACTGATTATGAACCTTTGCAGTTGCCATGTGCCGTTATTTTTTTTCCCTGTAACATACTTTGCTAATTTGCTATGATGTGTTTGATTTTGTCATTCATTCACAGCCATTTCCAGAAGTGTTAGAGGACAAACTAAATTTCCAGCTTGTTGACTTTCTTAACAATCCTCTTCGACAAGTTTACACCAATAGCAGCAAGAGCTACAATCATTACTCAGTTAATACTTGAGTTTCCAGTGCACTAAGAAATACTTCGAGCTATAATCAAGTTGGGCTTATTTGTGACTGAGGCTTTCCAAACAAATAAATTGTTGCAGCCAAGACTTCTTATCTATCTATCTATCTATTTCTTTATCTATTTATTTATTATATTCAGCATCTCTAAGGTATGATGCAGAAAAAATTACATATGTTAGAGCCATATTAATTATTTTCCTTTTCATACAGCCTTAGAGAGAGTCACAGAGGACAGGGCATAAAAGACATTGTCTGTGTACTGTGAACAAGAGTTGGGGGAGAAAGACCTTTTCTGAGAGAGGTTAGGTTAGGTAAGAACAGCTGGAAAGTCTCTCTTTGCCTAAAAGTACATTTGTTTCCACTCTTTTGCAGTTCACTTACCATGAATATTAGAACAATTGAGTCTGGGGAAGAAAAAATTCCAACACTCAAATATTTATAGATTTTAAATATGCAGCTTGAAGTGCTCCCTACAGGCATGGTGCTTTTTTCTCCAGCGAAGTATTCACACATTACTGGATGGATGCCTCTACAGAAGGCTAATAGTTTGCAGGTATTTCATGCCACAGCTAATCAGCTGTTACAAGCAAACTGCAGAAATGATAGCCCAGTGTGGGGCAAAAAAAAAATAAGCACCAAAACTGCTCTGGATTTAAGAGCAGTTGAATGAATGTGTCTTGTAGAACTGCAAGACCTGCGCAGTTCTTGCACATCTTGCAACCACTGTGACATTTTCTATTCTATAACAAGACATTTTAGTTTGTGCCCAGGATGTTAGTGCCTATATAACAATGCAGCTCTGTAATATAACACCTCTATTTTATTGTGGTTTATATAATAAGTATGTGTATATATAGCTATATATATGTGTGTGTGTGTGTGTTATTGGCCTATTGTATAGCTATGCATTTTATTATTTAGCAGTAGTTTTATCATGAGCAAAGTGAGAAAGGTGGAGACTGACTGGCACTGGTGAGGGGCAATCAGCCTTGCAATTTCGAGTACCTTTTGGAGAGATGCCTTGGCATTTTGAAGCTGTGTAGAGGGAGAACCTAATTTGAGCATTTTACCTAAAAAAAAAGACAGGCTGTCCCTTTCAAGTTGTTATATCTCTCTCTGAGGCCATGCTTCTCTATGCCAAAGGAGATTTTTCTCCTCTGGCATGGCATTTCTCATCACAGGCCCTTCCACTTAACTGTTATAGCTGGCTGAAAGACCACCTTTAAAATAGAACAAATCAGGGTCTGCTGAAAATCCCCTTTGGTCAGGTGTTCCAGGGATGTCCCAGTCCAGGTTGGGGGCAGGTGCTTCCAGAGGTCCCAGGATGTCTCAAGCACCTCTGCAAACAGTCCTTTATTTATAGAAGGCTCTTTGCATTTATTGTCTTTAAGTAAAGTATTGGGCACCTACCTGGTTAAAGAATTGGAAAACCTGTACAGAAGCAAACAAGGGAAGCAACTCTCATTTGCACTGGTACTTGGAGAATTTCCTCTGTGGCCCTGAGGTGTCCCACAATAGCAGTTTCATTCACTCCATGGTGTGCTGCAGTGAGGAATTCTGTGGGCTCTTCATCTATATTCTGGAATTCAGTGGCTTCTTCACAGTTCTTGCTGTGTTTCAAACACACCTTTGCTATCTCCTGCTCCAGATGCTCTTTTCCTGTCGAAGACACTTCCAGCTATACTTGAGTACACCTTTGACTACCAAAAGGTGGTTCTGTGGGCACAAGGTTTAAAAACTAAAGATTAGGAAGCAGTTCTTTACCAAGAAAGGAAGGTCAAATGCTCAATCTTCCTAAAGGGGTGTCTGGACATTAATATTTTGCTTTAACTGGTAGTCACTCTAAAATGGACAGGCAGTTAGACTAGATGTTCTCTGTAGGTCATTTCCAACTGAAAATATTACTCCTCTCCCTTTTCTCCCTTTTCTCCCTTGTCTCCCTTGTCTCCCTTGTCTCCTCTTCCATTCATTATGGCACACTGCAAAGCCCAAGGTCAGCACCTCTGTGGCAAAGGATCTGGGAGTCCTGGTGGACAACAGAATGACCATGAGCTAACAATGTGCCCTTGTGGCTTTGAAGGCCGGGGGTGCATCAAGAAAAGTGTGGCAAGCAGGTTGAGGCAGGTTCTACTGCCCCTGTACTCTGCCCTGGTGATGCAACATCTATATCCAGTTCTGTGCTCCCCAGTTCAAGGCCAGGGACTTGCTGGAGAGGGTACAGAAAAGGGCTGCAACAATGATCCGATGACTGAAAGGTTGGACTGGATGATCTCTGAGATGTATTCCAGCCGGATGTTTTCTGTGATTCTGTGGAAACATCTTTTTGATGAGGAAAGACAGAGAATTGGGACTTTTTATTCTGCAAAGTGTAGAGTGAGAAGGGATCTCATAAACGCTTACAAATACTTAAAGGATGGGCGTCAGGGGGATGAGACCAGACATTTCAGTGGTGCCCACTGACAGGACAAGGGGTAACGGGCACAAGCTTGACCTTGAGAAGTTCCATCTAAACATGAGGAGGCACTAGGATGCCCAGAGAGGTGGTGGAGTCTTCAATTCTCAAAACTCACATGGATGTGCTCTTGTGTGACCTTTTCTAGGTGAAACTGCCTTGAGAGGGGCACTGGACTCGATCTGTAGAGGTCACTTCCAACCCCTAACATTCTGTGATCATCATGTGTCAATTTCACCCTCCCTGTAAAGCACGACTTGTGGCAGGGCACAGCCTGCGGCATTATGGCAAAGCAGGATTCACACAGCCTCTTCCCAGTCTCACCTCACTGTGGTGTTTCCATACAGTGCCTGTATAATATCAATATCTGTTACTGACTTGGCTCATGACTGCCTCAGGTTTCTCATTTATATGACACAGGCATTCTGCCACCACCCACTGAAAAGCTTTGGAATGCAGAGTCCTTTCCAGAGCTCTCAGGGAGAATTATGAAATTATTATTTTGCATTGATGTCTTCTGGGCCACATTTTCTTCCCCCCCCCGCCCCCCCCTTTCCTTTTCTTTGTCTGGAAAACCATTTTTGTTAACACTTAATTGAGTCTCCATGACATTTTCTGTAGTGCAATGTAATTATGGCTGCGTGTGTTCATCTGATATTCATCCCTTCCCATAGCTGTTCTACACTTGGATATTCATCTGCATGCAGTCACCATCATCTTAAAATGGCAGCAATAGCTCTGTGTACCCAGTTGTTCACAGGCTTTTCTGCAGACCATGAAGCCTTAAAGTACTTTCAGATACACTTGAAAAGCTGAATGGGGTCCTCTGTTTCCAGGCTGTGAAGGGAGGCAGGGTGGTTTTTAAATCTTTATGAATAAGCTGGGAGTAAACAAGCAATTAGCAAGATGCTGACGTGTGTGAGAGCATGGTGCTGAGCAGGCTGTGCTGAGGCAGAGCATGGCACTGGAACTGTCAGTAAGAAAGGCTCTGGAGGAGTGAGACATCCTTGGAGGTGCAGGCTGCTGCCAGTAAGTAGCCTATGCAAGGCCTGGTGTTAGGACAAAACTGTTCAAAGCAGTCATACAGAAAGAGCCAATGGAAGAAGCTTCTAAAAGGTGCATTTTCTGCCCAGCACCAAATGGAAACCTAAGGCAGACAAAATAGGTGAAACAAGAGCTGAGAGTGTTCTGCCTCCACTGATTTCAGCTTGAAAATGAATACCAAATGTTGGAGATGAAAGATACAGATCATCATCATAGAATCACAGAATTAACCAGGTTGGAAAAGACCTTTGAGATCATCAAGTCCAACCTATCACCTAACACCTTCTAATTAACTAAACCATGGCACTTAGTGCCTTATCCAGTCTCCTTTTAAACATCTCCAGGGACAGAGACTCCACCACCTCCCAGGGCAGGCCATTTCAATGCCAATCACTCTTTCTGTGAAGAACTTCTAATGTCCAGCCTAAATCTGCCCTGGTGCAGCTTGAGACTGTGTCCTCTTGTCCTGCCACTGGTTGCCCATGGCAGGGGGTTGGAACTGGATGATCTTCAAGTTCCTTTCCAACCCAAACTATTCTTTGAATCTGTAACTTTTATCCTTTTGCTTGTATCTAATATTGAGGAGGTCACATCCCCTCTAAGATCAGAGTGGCAGTGTGGTCAGCATCAACCAGCATGTCCTGCATTTCGTGGCTGCCCCAGGTGCACTGTTAGACTAATGGCAGCCTCCAAAGGGCTGGCACACCTGTTCCAGCTTACACTTATTTAACACAATGGAATTACACTCAGGTGAAAGCACCTGCAGGAGCTTCACTGCTAGAGCACACCTTGAACCAGGCAGGGGAGAAATGCACAGTAGGAGAATGGTGCTCTACCAGCAAGGAGCTGCTCCTGAGTTAATAACCAAGCTGAGGGTGAAGCATGTTCTGCCTTGGTGCAGCAGAAGACAGTTAAGCAAATCACATTCTTCAAGCAAGCACTGCCTGTGCTGTTTGCAGACACAGAATTTGTGTCCACAGCTGGCTGCACTTCACTTGGTGCTTAAGGAAAGCTGTAGACAGGATGCAAGAGCAGAGCGTTTGCTTTCTGGAATAGTTGCAACCTAAGTGGCATTCCAGGTATCTCCATCAACTGCAGGCAAGAAGAAGGAAGTCAGAAGAGCTGTGCTGGCTTCACTTCTTTCACCTCCTGTAGACACTTTACATGTGAATTTAAGGTCAAAATGTTATCAGAGCAGCTACCACTCTTGATAGCATGAGATCACAAACTGCCTGGTGTCACTCTGCTGGGAGCTTTTCTTTTCCTAAGAGCTGTTAAGTATTGAAAGGATGCCAAGCGACAAGGCCTGAAAGTCAGAAAGTGACATTTATTTCTTGCACCTACTATGTTTGCGGAGCGTCAGGAAGGCATTAAAACCTGAACCTGCCTTCCTGCCAGCCCACAAAGAAGGATAATGAGGTTCACCTCATCCACATTACACCAATAAGCAGTCTGTTAGACGTATTTAAGCCTGCTCCTCACAGAAATGTGGCCCCTCAGGTGTCCAGAGAGGCAGGAGAAAGGCTATTGTACCCTCCAGGTGGGGTCCAGGTTTCTTCCCTCTGTGAAGGAGACACCTTCATAGAATGGTTTAGGGTGAAAGGGACCTTAAAGTTCCTCTAGCTCAAACTCCACTGCTGTAGGCAGGGACACCTCCCACTAGTACAGGTGACTCCAGCCTGGCCTTGAACACCTCCAGGGAGGGAGCAGCCACAACTTCCCTGAGCAACCTGTGCCAGTGTCTCACCACCCTCACTGGCAAGAACTTCTTCCTAATCTCCAGTCTCAATGCGCCCTCCTCAAGCTTCAATCCATTGCCCCTCATTCTGTAACTACAGGCCCCCGTCAAAAGTCCCTCCCCAGCTCTCCTGTAGTCCCTTTCAGGCACCGGCAGGCTGCTCTAAGGTCTCGCTGGAGCCTTGTTTTCCAGGCTGAACAGCCCCAGCTCTGCCAGCCTGTCCCCACAGGGGAGGTTCTCCAGCCTCCCGATTATCTCCGCAGCCTTTCCGCACGGCAGCCCGCGGCAGGTGATGGACGTCGGCCGAGAAGCCGCAGCCAAGGGCCGCCGAGACAAAGCGGGGCCGCCCCGGCATCGAGCTCCCGGGGCTGCTGCTGCTGCGCCGCCATCTGCGTGCGCGGCTGGGACCGGCACTACCCGCGCCTGGGGGAGCCTGCCTCTGCCCGGGAGCGGGAGCAGGAGCCTGAGCCCCAAGGTCGAGAGCGGCGCAGGCAGCCCTGATGGGGCATTAACCGGATGGGGCTTTAACCGGGCCGGGCCGCGCAGCCTCAGCCGAGGCAGTGTGGAGCGGCAGCAGGCTCCCGCTCTGGAAGGACTGGGTAAGGGGCGGGCTGCGGGGCCAGGGTGCTCCGTCTCGTTTAGGAGTGGGAGAGAAACACTCGTCAGCGAGCCGAATGAGCAGCGCTAGGGGCAGGATAAGGGCCCCGGTGCCTTCTCCAGGCTGCTTTCCCTGCTGCGGGCCTGTCGTGGCCAAGGCAGGCAGCTCTGCGGTGCCCTTTAGCGTGCGGGGCCGCAAGGGTGCTGGGGGCAGTGGTGCTGCCCGGACACGGTGCCAAGTGTCACCTGCAAGCCGATGTGAGGGTCGGAGGCAGATGGTCTTCCCTTTGCGGCAGTCACGCTGAGGGGTTGCTGCAGGCTTTCAGATTTCCAGGCTGCTGGCCCTTGTCACCTGTGTCTGCTGCCCGCTTGTCTTCCTCCTCGTTTGAGCTCGCACGAATGGAGCTGTGAGGGTAATGTTTCTTCATGTGTGTGTGGGGGTGTTCAGGTTGCTCTGGGCCAAGCCCTCAGAACAACCTTAAAACTCTTGCTGGTGTTGTGCGAAGGTCACCTTGTTCCAAAACTGTCGAAGAAGGAGGTTACGAGAGGAACTTTGCTTCTAGATTGTGCCCTTTCAGCAGCTCAGAGCCAGTCAAAATTCCATCTCTTTAAGGTTTTTATCTGAGAGCAGGACAAAGTGAAGCAGGGGCTGGTCTGCTGTTGTAGGCATGGTGGGAGAAAGGACTGGGTTAGTAACGCTTGAGTTGTTACTATGAAGGTCTGCATTTCTCCTGTCTGTTTTCATCTCAGGCTTTGGCTTTGGTAATCTCAAGTTACTTTCAAGCCTTAGCTCTATGATTTAGGAATAGAGACAGCAGTTTGCTTTCCTTGGAGGATTGGTTTCATAGATGTTATGGGGGTGCTGGAACACTGAAACAGGTGGCCCAGGAAGGTAGCTGAGACCCCATCCCTGGAGATACTCCAGGTGAGGCTGGACAAAGCTCTGAGCAACCTGATCTAGTGGAGGATATCCCTGCTGACTGCAGGGGTGTTGGATTGGATGAGCTTTGGAGGTCCCTTGCACCCCAGATCATTCTATGCTGTAAAGCTCCCAGGTGTCAGCCTCTATCTCTGCTGCAGTTGCAAACACATGCAGAATATTTTAAAATGTGCTTCGTGGTGGAAACACCTGCAGGTGTTTGCACAGAGGTAAAAATCAGTAAAAAGCCATCTCAGATAAAAGCGCTGTGCTGGAAATGCTACTCCTGTTTTAAGACAGAAAGTAAGTGACAGAATGGGTGCCTCTTGGAAATAGTTTTTCACGTAATGAGCAGGACAAGCTCAGAGGCAGTGAGGATGGTGGAGAAAGGAAACAGAACATATAGAGCTTCTGCCTCACTCAGNAGGTGTTTGCACAGAGGTAAAAATCAGTAAAAAGCCATCTCAGATAAAAGCGCTGTGCTGGAAATGCTACTCCTGTTTTAAGACAGAAAGTAAGTGACAGAATGGGTGCCTCTTGGAAATAGTTTTTCACGTAATGAGCAGGACAAGCTCAGAGGCAGTGAGGATGGTGGAGAAAGGAAACAGAACATATAGAGCTTCTGCCTCACTCAGCTCATAGAATCATGGAGTGGTTTAGGTTAGAAGGGACCTCCAAAATCATCTAGTTCCAATGCCATAACATGGGCAGAGACACTTCCCACTAGACCAGGCTGCTCAAGGCCTCATCCAGCCTGGCCTTGAACACCTCCAGGAAGGGGGCATCCACAACCTTCCTGGGCAACCTGTTCCAGAGTCTCAACACTCTCACTGGAAAGAATTTCTTCCTAATCTCCAGTCTGAATCTGCCTTCCTCAAGCTTCAATGCATTCCCTCTCATCCCATCACTACAAGCCCTTGTCAAGAGTTTCTTCCCAGCTTTCTTGTAGCCCCTTTCAGGTACTAGAAGGTTGCTATAGGGTCCCCCTGGGAACCTTCTCTTCTTCAGGTTGAACAGTCCCAGGTCTCACATCCTGTCCCCACAGATGAGATTCTCCAGCCTTCATGTCATCTTTTCTCATAACTGACACTTTCTCTCCAGGCACACCTGGCTTGGACAACGTGCATGTAGTGTGCTGGGGGTGGGGGATGTTGATTTTTCTCTTGTAGGTGATATGGAGGGGTAATTAATTGGTGTGAGATGATTTTTAGAGATTAATGTTGGTTATTAATATTCAATATTCAGAACTCTCTTCACCCCCATCACTGATTTTAGTAATAATCAAGTAATTGAAAATTTATACAGGTAATCACATAGGATCTGGAGATAACTAGTAATAATGTAGCATTAAGTGTACTCAATTGAACTGGAAGAGAAGGTTCCTGTGGTCCATATACTGCTCGCCCACTAGACGGACTCAGGAAGCTCCTTTCTGCTTATGGCAGAAGGCAATGGTGAATTACAAAAGGCTTTAAGTATCTACTCACAAAATATCTTCCAACTGTTGGGGCTAGCTACAGCTTCAGGCAGTACCCAAATGCTTTCAGAGAATTCTGCTACCGTCTTGTCATCTGCTGAGACTTGTGATTCTTCCTAGGCTTCAGGGTGCTGGGGAGAGGAGGCAGGATATCTTTGACCTGGTCCTGATGTCTCTGGGTGATCTGTGTATCTC
>VWYK01111700.1:16715-36589 GCA_013399775.1 Semnornis frantzii | reverse complement strand
CCCTCCCTCCTCTTCCCACTCCATCTCCTTCCCTCTCCCTTCCCCTCTCTCTCTTCCCTCCCCTCCTTCCCTCTCCTCTCTCTCTAATTATTTCTCGGATCACTTAACATTCAGTGATCATACCTCACCACCATATTTCCAGCAAATCTCCTCACTATAATGTATATCCCTCAGCAGGGATTGTAAAATAAAGGAAAAGCCTAGAGGAAGGAAGGGGAACAGAAAAATCATCTTGCCTACAAACAAATCTCTATGAATTTGGGAACGTAAAATAAGGGAAAATGTTGGAATATGGGAAGAGAAAGAAAAAGTTTCTTCCCCCTACAACCAGATCTCTGTAAATTTAGTTGTGGCAAATTGGATTAGTTGCTACTTCAGCCCATACTCTGCTTTTGCCCCAGCAATGGTACCTTTCAAAACCAAAAGGAGGGAGTTTGGGAGGTTTCTTTTCAAATGTTTTGTTTGCTCACTGTGAATTGTCTGCATCTCTGCAGCTTAATTTAAAATGTTGGAATTCAAACCTTATTTGGGGGATTATATGATGTAATTGGTTTGTTATATGATGAGTATTTGATGATCTTCATGTTCATCATCTAATCAGGCAAAAAAAAAAAAAACCATAAAATTATAATCCCAAAAGATATTTAATAACAATTTAAACTACTGAAGGCTTTATTTAAGCACATTAGGGGATTATAAGCTACTTATTTTTTTTAATGGTGCCAAGAGGTAGATTCAAGGACTTCAAACACCTTTTAAAAAAACAAATTGCCATGGTTTTGAAAAAAAAAAAAAAACACACGAATGGGCCAAAAATCACTTTCATGTAAATCCCATAATTTAATAATTATTTCTGACTGCTTTTAAAACAATTTCCTGAAGAGGTTAAATCTTGCTGAGAGACTGAGCAGAAAGCAAAAAACAGAGCTGAAAGACATTTACTTTACATTCAACATTGAAGTTTTGTTGGTTGTGTTGTATTTTTTTCTTTTTATTTTCTGTATCTGAAATTTGAATCTTTACTGATTGCTTGCTGCCATGCTATTAAGCAAGAAAGCTTAAACTAAGCTTTATTCAGTCTATTTAGCAAAGCTGCTATTTGTAGAAAAGGATTTGTTGGGAGCAGGTATTGGGAAGAGGCTCTTTATATCCAAATCTAGCTGAGAAAAATAGCCTGTATTGCTTCCAGGTTGTTATTGTCATAGGGGAAAAAAAATACTATTACACCACTTAATTCAGTAAGTTTTGTTTGCAAATGAATATTTTACAGGCTAGAAACTTTTAAAGCAAGTTTTCTCTCCTCCCTCCATGGTTGTGAGACCTTCTGCCTTGGGAAGAGCGTGGAGATAAGGTCTCCCTGTCCCTATTCCCATGCAAGATGCTCATCTGGTTTTGGAAAGGAGTATGATGAGAGGGCAAATGGGTACGAAAGTTGGCTGCTGAAAACATTTAACAGGAGAAGTAATTGTCTCAAACCAGCAAGGATTTTCTTTCCCCTCCCCTCGAAAGAGTTTGGAAGCATTAAAACAAAACGGCCTGTGCCAAAAGTAGAGCTTAGAGTGAGTCTCCATCCTGCACCAACTGATACTTGCTCTTCAAAATGCCGGAGGGCTCCTGGAGCTCATCTGTGTAACAGGGGTCATATTTCCATGTAGTGGACACAGAACGGGGGGAGGGAGTCCCCCCTGTATCCCAAACACGCAAGTCTCCCCTTTCACTCAGTTTTATTATGGGCGAAGCTGTAAAAAAATCTTTCTTCCACATCTGCAAGAATTCTTAGTGCCAGCTGTCCCAAATTCCTTGGAAAAGCCAGGCGCTTTTAGCTTGCCTTCTGTCAGCTGTGAACCACCATCTCCTTGAAGGGGAAGGTGGGAGCCAGAGGTTCTCCTGCTCCCAGCTGTGGGAAGACTTGCTGGGGCAGCAAGCAAAAGCATCCATTGCAGGTTGGTGCACCTGGGGGTCCTTGGCTCCCTTCTGCTGGCGAAGGTGCTGTGGTGGCTACATTCAGTGGGAGAAAATGGGAAATGTTATTATGGGAGAAGACAATTATTCCAAGGCTTTGCCAGAATTGAATCGAGAGCTCCAGAAAGGAGGACAAACAGGATTTAGGTAACTTGGTTTGAATTAACTTCTTAACCCTTCAGCCCTCCCAGAGTTTGATGTGGGACACTGGCTGTCAAAACCCGTAGCCATTTTCATTTATCTTCCTTAGATTTGTTGTTTTGACCTCTTGTCCAGCCTCCAAGGATTGGTTCATTTGCTAGCATTGGTGATTTTGACCTTTTTTTTTTTAAAAGAGAACTGGTGAAGGATCTGGAAAACGAGTCTTGTGAGGAGCAGCTGAGGGAACTGGGATGGTTTAGTCTGGAGAAGAGGAGGCTGAGGGGAGACCTCGTTGCTCTCTACAACTCCCTGAAAAGAGGTTGGAGTGAGGTGGAAGTTGATCTCTTCTCCCTAGTACCAGGTGAAAGAACAAGGGAAAACGGCCTGAAATTGCACCAAAGGAGGTTTAGATTGAATGCTAGGAAAATTTTCTTTCCTGAAGAAGTGATCAAACTTTGTAACAGGCTGCTCAGAGAGGTGGCGGAGTCACCATCCCTGTAGGCGTTCAGGAAATGTGTGGACATAGCACTTTGGGACATGGTTTAATGGCCCTGGTGGTCTTGGGTTGACAGTTGGACTCAATGATCTTAAGAGTCTTTTCCAACCGAAGTGATGCTGTCATTTTGTGATTCTGTAACTGTTGTCTTTTGGAGGATACCCTTGGCAATGCTGCTGCTGCTGTTCCAGTTCCATGATTTCCTGGAAAGCACATCTCACGCAGTGGGATCTTATGTTGTCCTGTGGAATATTGAAGTTGCCAGCACTGAGCTGTGCTACAAACCTTTTGCTTTAGATCAGGAAGGCAAAACATAGGATGCCTTAGTCAGCTGGTTCAAGGAAACCAGATTCTTCCCTTAGGCTTCTCACACTCGTAAGTGTGGTGCAGTTAACACATCTGTTTTTCTCACACCTACAGTTCAGTCTTGTTTCTGATGAAGACAACCATTGTGTTGTGTTAAACAACAGAGACATCTCATCCTGGGCTCCTTGCAGATCTCAGGAGCAGCAGTGGTCCAGGGAAGCAGTTTTATTTTGGTTGAAATCAGAAAGTAGCCAACAGTCTGGGCTAGGTTTCAGAGAGGGTGTTTATTCCCAACAGTTTATCTTATCTCCTTCCCAATTTCCCCGCTGTTTCCATCTTGGAGGCACTGTTGTACCAGTGTGGAAGCCAGCAGCACATTAAAGAATGTGAATTCTTTGGAAGCTGCTGAAACCCATTAGTATTTACACACCAGAAGAATTTCACGTCTGAGTGGAAGCGAGGGAATACTGCGAAGTTGCAACAAGATAAACATTAATTCAGATGTTAAATTACACTTGCTCTGGTTGTACTAGAACTCCTTTCGTTTGCATAAATATTCTGGGAAACAAGTTTACCAGCAGGAATGTTTGCAGCAATAAGAATTTTTAAGTCAACAGTAAGATGCTTTGCTTTCTTCTCCGCCCTCTCCTTTCTTTTTATATTTGCAGCTCTGATATTTTGTGTGTGTGTAACTTAATTTTTTATTTTTTTTTTATTTCTTTTAAAATTAGCCTCCTCCAGTCAAGGCACAAGAAATGTGCTTCTGCAAGGTGCTGCTGTCACAGCAGACGTCCAAAACTCAAGTATCACATTTTGAAGAGGGAGAGGGGGAGGAGAGGGGAGGGGGAAAAAAAAAAAAAAGTCTGACCACTAATTTGTAAATCTGGAAGTATCCACGGAAACATTTTGGCAAATAATTTGCAATATGAAGTACACCAAAGGCAACAACAGTGTCTTGGCAAGCAGTGGGTGAGCAGGAAATGAGGATAAATTCATGGGCTCGGTTGCTCATTATTAGATGTTTGTTTAGCTTGTCCTCGAACGCGGTTGCTACAAAAGAGCCTATGTTGATTCTCAGATATGCTTATGGCTATAAGTGCCAGTGTTAATTTTTAATTGGCAATCTCCTAACTCTTGAAGGAGTTTCACAGCACACCGGCGTGAGCTAGCAGATGACTTAATCAGATCAGATAAAGTGCCAAAATCTGAGGCACCAAACCAGTTGGGCGCATATCTGATGAGATGTGTTAATCTGGAGTGTAAGATAAGCTGCCTTTCAAACAGGGTCACATTTGGAAGTGGTACATCAAGTTGTGTAAGATGCATTCCCTTGCTTTGGCATAGAGTATCCTACATCTGCTTGTGGGAACTTAACCCTTGACTGAGCGAAGCAAAACGGTGATGTTGCAATGAAAATAGTCTGGTTGTTGCTCCAGGTCTGGCAGGAGAACTGAGGGTTTTTTTTTAACTCATCTTAAAAGTTTTGTTTCCCTTTTCTTGCATTCACCTTCAGCTACAGAGCATCTCAAGAGAATCTGCACTGTTAGAGCTTATGAACATCTTTTTTTTTTTTTTTTCCTTAATGGAAAGTTAAAAGTTACCATGGATAATCCCAGCCTACTCCCAAAAATCCTTAGCTGAAAATCCAGTTTTCAATATATGAACAAATCTATTAATAGAATCATAGAATCATTTGGTTGGAAATCATAGAATGGTTTAGGTTGTAAGGGACCTCAAAGACCATCTAGTTCCAACCCCCAGCCATAGGCAGGGACACTTCCCACTAGTACAGGTCACTCAAGGCCTCCTCCAACCTGGCCTTGAACACCTCCAGAGAGGGAGCAGCCACAACCTCCCTGGGCAACCTGTTCCAGTGTCTCACCACCCTCACTGTCAAGAACTTCTTCCTAACATCCAGTCTAAATCTCCCCTCTCCCATTCTTCCTCATCCTGTCATTGTAAGACCTTGTCAAAAGTCCCTCCCCAGCCTTCCTGTAGCCCCCTTCATATACTAGAAGACCACTCAAAGCTCTCCTCAAAGCCTTCTCTTCTCCAGGCTGCAGAGCCCCAACTCTTATAGGCTGTCCTCATAGCAGAGCTGCTGCAGCCCTCTGAGCATATTTGTGGCTTCCTCTGGACTGGCTCAAACAGTTCCACGTCCTTTTTGTGCTGGAGACTCCAGAACTGCACACAGTGCTCCAAATGACCTTTATGGTCACCGAGTCCAATTCTTTTGTGTCTGGTGCTAAACCACATCCCTCAGCACCGCATCTCTGCCTCTTTTAAACACCTCCAAGGGTGAGGATTCAGCCACCTGTACCAGAGTCTAAGAACCCTCTCAGTGAGGAATTATCTTTTAATATCCAACCTAAACCTCTCTGGTGCAACTTGAGGCCATTTCCTCTTTTCCTAACACTGGTTCCTAGAAAGAAGGGAACTATCTGTAGCTAACTTCAACCTCCTCCTGGGGAACTATAGAGAGTGAGAAGGTTTCTCCTCAGCCTCCTTTTCTCCAGACTCTTCAAGTCTGTGTTCATCAGACTTATCTTTGCACTTCAAGCTCCTTACCCTATAAGCTACAGCAGTGTTTAATATGTATGTAGAGAGAAGGTAAGTAGGCAGAAAAGGGTTTAAGTTAATATGTAGTTATGTAATTTACCTCACCTTTTGCATCATTGCCTGATTTGGACCTATAGTATTTAGCAGAGTACTTATTTCACTTCACTGATGGGCCAGCCATTTTAATAAGGCAAGGTCTACAAGGCTTAACTGCTGCACATTTTGCTCTATGAACCAGAAACTCCTGCCCAGAAAATACTACTCAGAGTTTAAGTATACCACGAATATTCCTTTCTTGGCTACTGGATGACCTTTTCTAGTCCAACCTGTAAAGCATAAAATATCTGCTCTGGTGAGACCTCACCTGGAGGACTGCATCCAGGTCTGGAGCCCTCAATATAAGAAGGACATGGACTGATGGAGCAGTTCAGAGGAGGGCCACAAAAGTGATCAGGGGATTGGAACACCTCTGCTACAAATGCAGGCTGAGAGATCGTCCAGTCCAGCCCCACCCTGCCAGAGCAGGACCATACAATATAGCTCAGGTCACAGAAGAATGCATCCAGACAGGCCTTGAAAGTCTCCAGAGAAGGAGACTCCACAGCCTCTCTGGGCAGCCTGTGCCAGTGCTCTGGGACCCTTACAGTAAAGAAGTTCCTCCTTATGTTGAGGTGGAACCTCCTGTGCTGCAACTTAGATCCATTGCTGCTTGTCCTATAACAGGGAGCAAGTGAGCAGAGCCTGTCCTCCCTCTCCTGACATCCAGCCCTCAGATATTTATAAGCATTTATTAAATCCCCTTTCAGTCTTGTCTTTTCCAGACTAAAAATCCCCAAGTCCTTTAGCCTCTCCTCATCAGGCTGTGCTCCAGTCCCCTAATCATCCTTGTAGTCCTCTGCTGGACCTTCTCCAGCAGATCCCTGTCTCTCTTAAACTGGAGAGCTCAAAACCGAACACAGTACTCAAGATGAGATTTCGCCAGGGCAGAACAGAGGGGGAGGAGAACTTCCCTTGATCTCCTCGTTCCTATTGTGATGCCCTGTAGCCGTGATGCAGAAAGTCAGGTAGTTGTGTTTGTGACACTGGAGCGATCCCTTGAGTTGCACTAGGAAAACCAAGAGTCTGCTCAGGATTTAAATGTGTTTTCCAAGTTCTTTCTTTGAACTCAGAGGAGAAATCATGAGGCTCTGCTTTGGAACAGAGACGGTTTCACCTCAACATGAGGAGAAACTTCTTTACCTTCAGGGTGACAGAGCACTGGAACAGGCTGCCCAGAGAGGTTCTCTGAAGAGTTTCCAACCCCACCTGGATGCGTTCCAGTGGAAACTACCCTAGGGGATCCTGCCTTGGCAGCAGGGTTGGACTCGATGATCTTTGGAGGTCCCTTCCAACATCTTAGGTTTTGCTGCTGGAATTTGAGTGTGAGTAGATCAGTGCAGCAGGTTGTAAACCCAGGAGAGACATAAGGTACAGTTGGGGGCCAAATAATTTTGTAGCTGGTAATAACCCCAACCTGAGGATTCTTATGAATAAAATGCAATTTTGGTAATGTTTTCATACAAGGCAGTAATGGCAGCGTTTTAGTAAACAGTGGCATTAGTTGCATCAAAATTGCATCACATTGGCTTTTAAATTACTCCACCTGTCTGTCTGAATAGGATTTTCAGTGTGGAGGCACAGAGACAGCTGCTGCTAATGTCTGGGTTTGGTGTTTTTTGTTTTATTTTTTTCTCCTCCTCCCTGTGCAGATAGTGCTGGCAGATCTATAGCCATCAAGGCTTGGTTTCTGATGTAAAATGGTACCTGACCTACTGGCTCTCGTGCTACAAAAGGACCAGCTTTAATTACTAATGGCCTTGTTTTAGTTTTGTACTTGTTGATGTAAAAAATGTCATCTTAGAGTGCCATAACCTCTGTTGCACTTCCACTGGCGATGCTACACTGACTGCAATTATTTTCAAAATCACTTTGTGTTCCTTGGTGTCAGCTTGCAATCCTGCCTTGTTAGTGCTCAGGTAATTAGCAGAGGTCTGGCCCTCCAGGTGCCTCTGCCCCCAAATTCTCCTGGCTGCTCTGCACCCTGGAGGGATGTACTGGGCTGCAATAGGAATTGGGCTTACAAATCCCATCCCATGTATTTGTAGGATTGTCCCTGCCTCATATTAGGTGGGTGTAATACCCAGGAATTCATGGGCCAGATTCTACCCTGGGTCATTCCCCATTAAACCCCTGGGAAGCTGAAGGGGTTGAGGTGAAGTTGAGTCATGCTGGTGGTAGGTGTCTCATCTTGCTGGTTATCAACTATTAGCTAAAGGATATTGTGTTGGCTAATAAGGCTTGTGCACTGCCTGATGCTGTTTCACCAGGCTGAGTTTGTTTGGGATGATTATGATGGGGAAGAGGAAGCTGAAGGGACACTCATTGCTCTCTACAACTATCTGTAGGGAGGCTGTAGTGAGGTGGAGGTTGATCTTTTCTCCTTAGTATCAGGTGACAGGAAGAGAAGAAATGCCTGAAACTGTGCCAGGCAAGGTTTAGGTTGGATAGTAGAGAAAATTCCTTCACTGGAAGTGTGGTCAGGCGTTGTAACAGGCTTCCCAGAGATGTGGTGGGGTCACTGTCCCTGAAGATGTTCAAGAAATGTGTGGACATGGCACTTGGGGACATGGTTTAATGACCATGGTGATCTTAGGTTGACAGTTGGACTCTATGATCTCAGAAGCCTTTTCCAACCAAAACAATTCTATGATTCTATGATCTGGTTACCAGCTTCAAGCTGGGCTTTAAAAGGGTTAAAGGCGATAACGTTGCCGTTAAAAATCCAGCTTGCCAATGAGCTATTTTGTGCAAATGGTATAAATATAAGATACACTTCTCTGGCTCATTTGCAAGCATTCTTTTGACTTCTTTCACACAACTGGTGTTTTTGTGTTTAATTTAACAAGAAATGAGTAGTAAATGAAAGCTGCTGCCTGAAATCCCACTGTGAGCGTGTTTTGCACTTGGCTCCCCAGTGAAAAGGCAATTTGTGAAATTATGTGATAGAGTAATTAGATGAAGCCAGGGCTTCTGATTGTCGCCATGCTTATGTGGTAAAGGTTTGCTGGGGGAAAGAAAACAAAACAAAAAAAAAACCCAACCAACAACAAAAACCAAAGCCAACACAACAACAACAAAAAACGACCAAAAAACCCCCAACACAAAACCACAGATTATTACCCTGGCAAGTTGGCTCAAAGCTTCTTCATTTATTTGTAAACAGAATATTTAGTGACCGCATAGGAAGTAGCTGTAATCACCAGCTCGTAAAGAAACCACAGCAGAGCTTTTGGATTTTTACAGAGTGCTCATGTAAAATTTAAGCTGGGAGGCAGAATCCCTGTTAATGTAATTAGGATCTAATTTACCACCCTTTGCACACAGATGTAATAATGTCGAGATATTTATTCTATCTTTAAGCACATTACATATACCTCAGTGCAGCAGTTACTGAACAGAAACAGGTGTGAGCACTTTCCAGATTCATTTTGACACTGTAAACACACAGCAATTTAAGGGGAAATATTAACACACACCCCCAAAAAAATGCCAAAACCAAACAAAAAACCAAAAAGAGGGGAAAGAACATCTGCAAATGAGGCAGTAATGGACAGTTGCCCTTTATGTACTGATGGATTTCTCAATGGTTAAGTAAATTAAAGCAAATGCTAGAAAAATCAATAGGCTTGCAGAGTCTTGGTTGTGCCTCATAGACTTCAGGACAGAATGACAGATGTGGTGCATATGACCCATTTAAGTATTAATGCTTGGGAAATTGCCTCTGCATGCAAGGTTATAAGCCTAGAAATATTGTGATATTAAATTACAGACAATAATATTTTTTAAGTATATACGGAATTGATACGTTTCAGTTTAGTTGTCCTTCAGCCTTCCATTTGTCCTGGAAGATTAGTTGCGTAGTTGCTCCCCCGGAACAGTAAATCAGGTTTGCAAAATGTTCAAGCGGCGAATTGTCTTTCCAAGGGCTGCTGCAGCCCGGTGAGCATCTCGCACGCTACAGGGTATGGCAGAGATGTTAAATAAGAACCACGTAGGCAATGTGTTCACTAGCAAATGTAGCATAGAAAGCCAGTCAAAATTAAAGATCATTAAAAGGCAGCTTTAGCTACGTAGGCTCGCATGCTACGTAGGCTGGGCTGTTAAATCAGGTTCTTCTCTATGACTAAACACAAAGTAGAATACAAAGCGTGTGGTTGGAGATGAGCTAAGTAAGGTAACCACCAAGCGGAGTCTTTCTCACCATCTTCTCCACATGCCGTGATTGGAAGGGGGGAGGGGAGGAGTTTGCATGGGTGGGATGAGTACAAAACTGACCCCACACAGAAATTTTCCCAAAATAGAGACGCTCTGATTAATCCAACCGGGCAGATGAGCTCTAGATGAGATAGTGTTTGCCACCTCTGATTTCTGTCATTTCTTGCACACTTCCACCAAGGCAGAGGAGAAGCAGTCAGTTAATGGTGTCTTTGTAGCATCTCTGCATCAGGGTAAGTTTAGAATCATAGACTCATAGAATGGTTTAGGTTGGGTGGGACCTCGAAGACCATCTAGTTCCAACTCCCCACCATAGGCAGGGACACCTCCCCCTAGAGCAGGTTACTCAAGGTCTCATCCAACCTGGCCTTGAACACCTCCAGAGAGGGAACAGCCGCAACCTCCCTGGGCAGCCTGTGCCAGTGTTTCTCCACCCTCACTGTAAAGAACTTTTTCCTACCATCTAGTTTAGTTTAAATCTCCCCTCTGCCAGTTTAAACCCATTCCTCCTCATCCTGTCATTACCAGACTTTGTAAATAGTCCCTCCCCAGCCTTCCTGTCGCCCCCTTCAGATACTGGAAGACTACTACAAGGTCTCCTCGAAACCTTCTCTTCTCCACACTGAAGAACCCCAACTCTCGTAGCCTGTGCTCAGCTACTCCGGCCCTCTGAGCATCTTCATGGCCCCCTTCTGAGCTTGCTCCAACAGTTCAATGACTGGACATTAGGGGGAAAAAAAAAATAGGAAGAGCAGTCAGACATTGGAACAGGCTACCCAGGGAGGTGGTTGAGTCATCAACCCTGGATGTGTTTAAAGGTCATTTAGATGTGGTGCTTGGGGATATGGTTTAGGGGTGAACTTTGTAGAGTGGGGTTAGTGGTTGGAAGATCCCAAGGGTCTTTTCCAATCTGAATGATTCTGTGATCTCTATCAGGAGGACTGTGAAAATAACTGGGACCTTCAGTGTTGTGATTGGCATGAAGGCAGAGCAGGATATTTGGTGTGGATGACAGGCTGGCATACTTTCCTGTTTCTGTGAAAGGAGTGATGGATGTATTTTATATACAACTCTGTTTAATATTAAAAGGGAGCTTGAGAATTTGACAATAACATTCCTATTCCTTGCTGAAACCCTTGCATGGAAAGGGCCAGTTGCTTTCAAACAAGAATTCTCACGTTTTACTGCCATTTGTGCAACAGATATTTTTTCCTTTATTTTTCTTTTGGTTTGCTTTTGTTCTTGATCATCTCTGATACTTGAAGTTTGGGTACTTCTGTCTCCTTTCTGGCTCCTCCAATTCCTTGCCTTTCTGTTCCTTTTCCCTAAAACGTGAAAACTCACTGGGGAATAAAACAAAGCATCTTCACAGGGTGTAACATTGCTTACCAGTTTTCTTGCATTTTAAATTTATACCCCCAAATCTGCATTGAGAACATGGTTTGGTGTTTCCATACAGAAATAAACTCAGTGTAGTTTTATGAGGGTAATCATAGAATTGTTTTATTTGGAAAAGACCTGAAAGATCATTGAGTCCAACTGTCAGCCTAATGCTACTGTGGCCATTAAACCACGTCCCAAAGTTCCGTGTCCACATGTTTCTTGAACAACTTCAGAGGCAGTGACTTCACCACCTCCCTGCGCAGCCCGTTCCAGTGCCTGACCACTGATTAAGGGCATAAAATTTTTCCTAACATCCAGCCTAAAACTCCCCTGGCACAATTTCAGGCCATTTCCTCCCATCGTGGAGGACAGGACTTTGTGTGGCCCTGGGCAGCCTGATCTAATTGGAGGTGTCCCTGCTCACTGAAGGGGGTAGGACAAGATGACCTTTGAGGGTCCCTTCCAAGCTGATGCAATCTGTGAATCTGTGTTTTATCACCTGGTATTAGAGAGAAGAGTCTGACCCCCCACCTCACTACAACCACCCTTCAGGTAGCTGTAGAGAGCAGTGAAGTCTCCCTTCACCCTCCTCTTCTCCAGACTAAACAATCCTCATTTGCTTAGCTGCTCCTTACTGTTCTCTGGACACCTTCGTTGCTGTGCTCTGGACACATACCAGCACCTCAGTGTCTTTCTTGTAGCGAGGAGCCCAAAACTGAACTCAGTATTTGAGACTGGCACAGCTCTACTGGGAGCACCAGCAAAAAACTCACATTGCAGAAGGGCAGTGTGTTACTTTGAGGCCTGTTGAGGATATATTCGTGTATCGAGGCTGGAGGAGAACAACCGGTGCTGAAGGCTGTCAGGCCAAGGCTGAGTGATAACAGACCCTTGTCATTTGCCCACATCCAGCTTCATTGCTATGGTGACAATACGCACTGAAGAAAGTTGCTGCTGAGGCTCAGCCGGCATCCTCCACAGTTACCATAGCTGGCAGCATCTTTGCGACAGCATCTTCTAGCTGCTGCTGGCCCTTAGCATCAGAGCAGCACCAAATCTCTGCTGACAGAAACTGGGAGTGAGTTTTTGGGTGTGCAGGGGAAATGGCTTCCGGTGCTGTCGCTGAGCCTTGGCAAATTCTTGTGTCGGTGACAAAAATTGTCTTTTCCTCTCTTAGTCATTTTTCTGCGCCTTGTGGTGGATTGCCTTGATTTATTTTGTGTGACGCACAAGCTAGGTAAACCGGTGCTTACCTGCACAGCAACATGGCTGTGGATGTGGTCCTCCTCCCACTGCATCTAAAGCAAACATATTAATCAGCACATAGGCGATGACCGCTTTTGCTAACTATATGTGCGAGGGGCCCCACTGAACAGACTCTTTTGTTCCTGGCCAAACCAGAAGGGATCAAAGGTCAGCAGGAGCCCAGAAGTCATCAGTCAGGGTGGGTTTTGCTGGATCTCAGGGTTGTCAGCTCTCTAGTCACCCCTAGCAACCTGGGCTGCCGCCTGCTTGCCTACCCTACTGCCCGTCACAGAAGCAGAACATCCACTCTGCCAGTCACCCTAAGAAGGTGCTGTCATAAAGTTGGCATTAGAAGTAAAGCACAAACATCGCCATGCACCTCTGTTACCAAAGTCATTTGAGAGCAAAATTAGGGAGAACATAATAGGCTGGCTTTGTAGCGATCGTTTTGCAGTGTTCATCTTTAGGAAGCCTTTTTGGTCTGCAGATTCATTTTTAGAGTAGTAGCAAATGGCAACTGGAAAAGCAGCAGCAACATGCTGAAATGTGAGTTTGAATAGAAAAGTTGACTTTAAGGGAAAAAAAAACAAACTTCTGGTATGGCATTTATTTCATTGGAGCAGATCGATTTATTCCCCCCACCGTGACGTTAAAGTGCATTTGGTAGTAATCAGTTTATCCTTATTAGAAGCCGTGGAAAAAAGGCAGAGTTGCTGAGTCAATTCACTTTGTTGCCTTCCCCTGTTGAGCCTTAATGTGTCCCAGTCCCCACCCCTTAGAGTGAAAACATCATCAATTATAGGGCTGACAGGAGTCTGGGACTTGGTGTAGGTTGCTCCTTTGCACCAAAAAAACTCTGGCACTGAGCAACATTCATCACTTTCCCCCTAGCTACAGTGACTTGAGTGGGGTGAATTACCAGAGGGGGAAGGGATGGAAAGGAAGGAAAACCGAGTTTGCCTTGGTAGAGGCAACTTTAGGCTCATATAACAGGAGAAATAGATCTGTCAACTGATGTGCTAACTTCCCAATGCAGTTTAATGTTGCCACTAAAGCTTGAGGGAGGCTCAGTTGTCCTTCAGCCAGACACCTTATGGTGCTGCTTCTTTGTGGCCTGATCTGCAGGAGCTTTTCTATTTTGACATCCATGCTGGAAAAGAAGCTTCAGCGCTGGAAAAGAAGCTTCAGTGCCGCTGCATGGAGCTGTGCTGGGCACCTGACCCTCTCTGATCTCTTTAGGGTGAAATACATTTTGAATACTACTCAATTTGCTCCAGTTTGATCCCATGATATGTATGTCTGTTTCAAATTCCCTGAATCCCCTCTGGTGGGAAATATTACAAAACAAGATTTTAATTCTTAAACTGACATGGCCAACCTTTTCCTCCACACCTTCCAGAAGTCCAAAAGCACAGAATAAAATGTGCTTTGTTATTGTTACCTCCCCTCCCAGCAAAACAAAGCAAAAATCCTGACCAGCCAAATGAATCCAAGCACAAAACCCCTCAAACTTTGGGATTGTTTATTTTCAGTACCTGGAGGGCACTACAAGAAAACTGGCGAGGGATTTTTTTACAAGGGCTTCTAGTGATAGAATGAGGGGAAATGGCTTTAAGCAGGAAGAGGATAGATGTAGAATGAAGGGGAATGGCTTTAAGCAGGAAGAGGATAGATGTAGACTGGGTATTAGGAAGAAATTCTCTTCAGTGAGGGTGGCGAGACACTGGAACAGGTTGCCCAGGGAGATTCTGGATGCCCCCTTCCTGGAGGTCTTCAATGCCAGGTTGGACAAGGCCTTGAGCAACCTGGTCTAGCAGAAGGTGGCCATGGCAGGGGGGTTGAAACTAGATGATCTTGAAGGTCCCTTCCAGCCCATATAATTCCATTATTATGATCTTGAAATCAAATTAACTAATTTGTTTTGGTTTCTTTTTTTTGTTTGTTTTGTTTGTTTTTGTTTTTTTTTTAATGAAAGAAATAAATACTCTGGTTTCTCTTTGCCTCAAACTAGAATGCAGGCATGATAAGGCAGGAGAAATTTCCTTAGCGGTACACCTGGCTTGCTTTTACACCCGGTGTTTGCGGTTAGATGGTTGTCTAAATAAACAGAGATTAGGTAGAGGGCTTTATCTCAAAGCTGGCACTGGTTATCACAACCGCTTCCTCCCGCTCCCTCCCTCTGATTGTGACTTGCATAAGAAGACTTAGCAAGCATAACTTTGAGACGATAACCTTTGAGTGTTAGTTCAAGGAAGCTGTGCCATAGTAACAACAACAACAACCAAAAAATCATGCAAATACCATTGCAGCCTATGCAAACGTACAGCAATTTGATCCTAACACTGATTTAAAAGAATAAATACTTGGTAAAGCTTTTTTGCTCCAAGAGCCTAGTGGAAGTTTGCCTGATTGGTAATTTGAATATATGAACGGCAAGAGAAGGTGCTGGGAATGAACTTGTGTTTGTTCTTCAAATCATCTCTCTACTACGGGGTCTTATTTTAAGCTTGCTTTAACAAAGAGAAGCTGTAATTTTTCAGTTGGATAAAATTGCTCCAGCCCTGCAACTGGGAGCTGGATTGATCCAAGTGGCCTTGGAAGAAGCCACTGTTGACATTTGTGTTTGATGGTAAATGATACTTTTATATAAATTTCTGTATGTACCCAAGCACAGTAGCTATAGAGAGGCTGCCAGGTAATGGGTGGCTTATGGCTCTCCAAGAAAGCGAGCGAGGAAACTCCTCGTGGTTCCGTGTGGGCATGAAATCAAAACGCATCTATTCCGAGCGTATCTCAGCGTGCTGATGGGCAACATACAACATGCAGAGAGGAAGAGAAAGGTCTTTGGGGTCCTTGCCACATGCCTTCCGAAGCAAACGCCCTCCCTCAACCAGGGAAAGGCAGGAGGGGGAAGGCATCCACATGCTACCGCGAGGCAATGTCATCATGATGTCGGGAAGCCAGCTCAGAGTGCGCGGGTGAGCGCGGGCATCTCTGCCCTTGTCGTTCGGATTACCACAGTGCCACGCGCCCAGTTACACAATGCGTAAAGGCGAGGGTTATTTCTAGGACAGATAATTGAACATTAATACTCGTTGACATTGTCGTAGGAATGATATGTCAAGCTGACAGGGCCTATGTGCTTACATCTGCTGATCGGCTGCAGACGAAGGGGATGTTTGGCAGATCAGACCTGGGGCCTCGCCGCCGCCATGCCAGGGATGATACAGCCATTAATCATGAGCTGCCATCTTGGGCTCGGCTTTCCTAAAACAGCGCTTGGGTCCCTGCTTTTGGGGATGGAATGTGGTGCGTGCAGAACTGCCTGGGTCCACACACACCTCTTGCAGGAGCCAAGATGCGCATGCAAAGTGTAAAACCTCTTAAACAAGAACATTTTTAATGCTGCCTGCGCATGAGTGCTGCCGTGGGCTGAAACAACTAGTTTCATTCTATTGATGTTCATATAAAAGCAAGTGGAGTACATGAGAACTTCTTCAGAAGGATTGAGAGCATGATCAAGTTTGATGAGGTGTTTCTGATTATCTCTGTCTTAGGAATTAACTGACATAAAAACGGTAGCAAAATCAGCATATTTTCTTCTTTTTTTTTTTTTTTTTTTAATCATCTTTTTTTGTCTCTCTCTTCTTCTGTCTGTCAACAGACTCTTCAAGGCAGCCTCCTGTACATAAAAGTTGCAATCACTCTTGTCCCTTCCCTGTGAAAATCCCACAAATTATACCTTTCAGTATCATTTTATAACAAGACTTTGGAGGGCTAATGCCTTCGTCACAGTATTGCTACAGCCAGACTTGGCTGCGCAAGGATCTGTTGAGAGGAACGAGAAGCAAACAGAAAACAATTACAGGGGCCTCTGACACTGGGAGTCAGCTCTTCTTTCTTAAAATAGGGCTAAACATCATGTTTGTAATGTCTGGTGTATAGTTTAGCTCTGCATAAAATGCTATCAAATAGGGCCCTTGAGAACATCCATTATCACATTTTGGTTAACATCATGGATTTTAAAAATCCCAGTTGCACCAAAACCATGAAATAAAGCTTTCATCTGTAAAGATCTAGTTTCTCTTTGTTATTAAAATAAATGAAGCCATTAAACAAAATATATGCATATAATAGTCAAGTTCATCGTTTGCTATCATCAAATGATAAATTCAACTTTTTTTTTTTTTTTTTCCCCCTTTAATTGGAGAACTTGTCTTAGAAAGGTTCATGTGTGGAACAAGATCAGATGTGCCTGGTTGCTCCTCCTCTGTGTTCAGACCTCAAAGGAGGGGTTGGAGAGAATGCTCAGGCTGGGAATGGCTCTCTGTGGCTGATTTTGCCTGATGTTTTTTTTTAAGAGGACCTCCCACAAACCCCTGTCCTGGCTTTATCCATCCAACATCCTGTAGAAGATACGCACCAAAGGTCTCAGGTTACAAAGATGAGAACATCCTTTAGGCATCCCAGGCTTTGGGGTTCACTGTGGCTCATCACTGTATCTAAAACTACACAGGTGTAGACAAGTTTGCCACTTCAGGGCTCATCCCCTGGTGTCAAGCCCTGGGAACTGCCTCCCACCACGAACGTTCCCATTGAAACGCAGTTTGGTCCCACCAGTAAGGAAGGATACAGTTTGATCTTTAGAGGTTTTTGAAAGCCAGATGAAACCAGTGGAGAACTGCACTGACTTTGGGGTGCACTTGTGGTGTTTGAGGACACGGTTTAGTGGTGAACTTGGCAGTGTAGGTTAATGGTTGGACTTGATGATCTTAAAGGTCTTTCTGAACCTAAACGATTCTCTGAAAAGGTTACTTTTTATGGGGGAGCCCTCTCACTCCAAGCAGGTTGCCAAATGGAAGACTCAGATTCTGGAGACTATCCAAGCCTTTTTATTGATTTTCTTTTTTATTTTTATGAGGACATGTTCCAATATGTAGTGAACTTGTGGCCAGATGCATCTTAATTTAGGGTTGAAGCTGAAGATTTTGGGGAGTGTGGTTTCCTCCCACCTCTCAGGAGAGGTAAATCACACTATTTTTGGTGCACATCCTTGCACATTTAAATATTACCCAGGGAATACATATCTGGTTTATTCTTAAATTCATTAGCATTATCAGCTAGGTTTCTTTGCTAAGTAGGGTAAATAATTAATCAGAGCAGTTGTTTTCTTTTGGAGACATTGGAATAGGTTGCCCAGACAGTTGCTGGAGTCACCATTCCTGAAGGGGTTCCTGAAGGCATGGCACTTCGGGACATGGTTTAATGGCTGTGGTGGTCTTGAATTGAAGATTGGACTTAAAGGTCTCTTCCAACTGAAGCAATTTTATGATTCTCTGATAATTCGTCTCTTAAGAGTTACATTTTAGCCCAGGCTGGTCAGACAATCTGTATTTCTGCACAGGTCCACACCTTGAAGCCAGTCAAAGGGATTTCACATGCTGTATGGGTGTAGAGAAATGAATTCTCTAGTCAGAAAGCAGAATTGCTTAGTCAAGTTTCCCAAGTTAAAACTTGGCTGTATTATTCATAGATGCAATCTCCCTGAACTCAGGCTCTTTTAGCAGAGGGGAACTCATTAGAGCTAAGGAACGAAGGAGGTGATTTATGAGGGACGCTCGTTTTAAAGGTAAAAATAATGGGGAGTGAACTTCTGGGGCTGTAAAAGCCGAGATGGACAAAATGTTAACGCCTGAAATAGCTTTGCTGGGTGTTGGGAAGTGTGCCTGAGCTCCAGCCCAGGTAAATTGCATTTGAATTTCAGCCTCAGATCTGTATGCAATCCTCTTTGGCAGATGTTGAATTGATAATGCCTGTGTGTTAAAGAATTCTGATTGTTTCTTTTGCCACCTTCTCAGCTTATGAAAATGCAAGTAGACCTGCCTAATGAATATTAATAAGAGTGATGGCTGGATAACATATAAGCCCGTGGCTCTGGAGCTTGGATGGGGTTAGTTGGAGGATTGTTGTGGCTGGGAATTTACATGCTTTTTAAGAATAAACTTCCCCAGTGCTTTTATATTCTCCTTTAAAAGCCAATGTTTGTTAATAGTGGCGTGCTCAGGCATGCAGGCTTGGTGTCTTTCTTTCCTTTCCCCTCTCTAGATGTATAGCGAGATTATACTACAGATGAGATGACCATGTTGGTTTTTTTTCTTTTTTACAAGGCAATTTATTAGATGAGGAGAGGAAGAGAAATTTTAAGAGAGATTTAAGAGAAATGTCTCAAATGTATCCTCAGTCCAGGGTTAATTGTATCAATAGCGACGGTTTACTTTATTTTTCCTTGTTTAATTTTAGCTTTTCCCCACACCCCACTTTCCCAGGCAGCTATTAGCAAGGCAGGGGAATGACACTGGTGAATACTGGCTCTCCAAATGTCCTGGGAGGCTTTGAAGTATGTTTCATGCAGTTTGCTAATAGAATGTCTTGTTGAGGTGGATCTCACACATGGCAGTGTAATAGCAGGACAGTATCATGGTGGAGTGGCTGGAGGAGACAACTCCTCAGCCCAAACTACAGGGGCAGGTGCTGCCACCTCACCGAAGCTGGTGACACCAAGGAGGTGTCAGGACTCAATAACAATGTTGATGACTTCCCCTCTGTTTCACCTGTGCTGGTTCTTCAGCTCTGCTGGAGGAATCCTTTCCAGACCTTTGTTTACTCGCTTGCAAAAATTCCCATTACCAAACCTTTCTGTCTGTGTCATAGGTCCTGTTTGATCTGCTCTTCTTCCCCCAGACCCTGCTCCCAAAGGCTGCTAATTATGCAATAACAACAAAATGAACAAACAAACAAACAAAAAAACCAAAAAACCCCCCCTCCTCTTGATATCAGGGACCTGTGCCAGAGTTCTGTGTTGCTGCTTGGGGTGGAGTTGTTTTGAAGAGTGATGATTTGGGGCATTTCCCAGTGCTGCAGCGGTTTGTATGTGTTCTGGGTCCAGGGGAGGGTTTCATAAGCACTCAGTGAAGAGGATTTAATCAAGATTCAGTTGCCTCGACCGACTTATTCTACTGGGAGGTGTCCCTGCCTATGGCAGGGGATTGGAACTAGATGATCTTTGAGGTCGCTTCCAACCTAAACCATTCTATGATTCTATGATTCAAGGCGCCTCTGCAATATCATTGCTGCTGTGTTTAAAAGATGCGGAGAAGCAGTGCTGAGGGACATGGTTTAGCAGCAGACCGAGTTAGGAAATGGTTGGACTCAATGATCTTAAAGGTGTTTTCCAGCTGAAGCAATTTGATGATTCAGTGATTCCAAATACATACTAAGACTTACTCTACATTCCCTTTAAAAGCAAACTTTTTCTTTCTGAACCTTCCAAACCTGAGGAAAGCCCCCAATTTTCCAGACAGAAACACACCAATGCTGCTCATCTGCCCTTTTACAAAAGGCTTTTTCTTTGCCTTCCCTTCTTATAACAAAAAGGCTGCTGCTTCTTCTTCTTCTTTTTTTTTTTTTT
>VWYK01111698.1:115997-128663 GCA_013399775.1 Semnornis frantzii | reverse complement strand
CTTCGTTGGGGGGGGTTCCCGAATTGGGTGTAAAGACCTGAAAGTTTAAATCCCGAGTGTGAGCGGGGAGGGGCATGGGCACGGCACGGGGGGTGTTGGTCCGGGAAGTGCCCCCCGCCGCCGAGGCAGATTTTGGGGCACCTGTTCCGATATTTTCCGTATCCCCGTTGGAGTCGGAACCCTCGGCAGCTCCCCTGGGGATGGGGGCGATGGTGCGTGTGGGGCGGGTGGCACCGGCGGCGGGTGACACCGGGAGNAGCCACCGCCCGCCGGTACCGGGGCGCGGAGCCGCGTCCTCGGCGTGGCCCCGGCTGGCCAAAGAGCTGCCAGGAACGGCAGGACCTGACTACCGGAGCCCGTATCGCCGTGCCCCGCTGTCTTGCGTTGCTTGTCCCGTTCCGCCGGCACCGCGAAGCGGTGGGAGTTGGGGGACAGAAAGCCGCGGGGAGACCTTGGCACACGGGGAGCCGGTGAAGCGCAGCTCCTCGTCTCTGGGCTTCATCTCTGTCAAGCTGCTCGGAGGCACAGAGGCCATCTCTTGGGCACGGCGAGCATCCCTGTCTTCACCGCTGATCTGAGCCGGGAGAGATTTCCCAGGGAATCTAAAACCTGCTGAAGTCTGAGGCTGGTGATGTTTGCCGTCGGAGCCAGTCTCTTGGGGAGAGGAGCAGGAATTCAGCCGGGGCCAGCTGAGAAAAACCTGACCTGGATGTTAAGTGAAGTAAAGTGGAGGGGGGGGAAAGCAGAGCTGGATCGTGTGCTGCCACACGGGCAGGCGAGCAGGGACATGGAGCTTGTCTTCACTTCACACACTACCCCCCCATTCCCTGTGAGGGATGGTGGAAGGGGAACTGTGTGTGTCAGCCCCACCGCAGCGAGCAGCAGGGCTGGGGGGGGGTATGCCTTGCCGTTTTGTAAAACTTCATCAGCTCCTGACACGTGATGAATTTTGCAGGTTTTAGGGTTGGATCTTCCAGGCACAAAGCAGCAGGAGGTACCTCGGTGGTGTCCAGAGAGTGGATCTGACCTGCAGGACGACTGTCGCCACTGCTGTCCCCACCGTGTCCTTCACACCCCCTAAATCTCCGTAGGGGAGAGGACAACAAAGAGGCCTCTCTGGAGCTGGTCCGTGCAGGTGAGCCTTTGGCAAGGGCAACAGGGCAGTGAGAAGGCTGCAAAGGAGAAGCTCAGCTCAGCCTTGTGCACTAGCAGCAGGTGCTGCGACCTGGGCATGCAGTTTTGCAGGAGGAGCCACCCATGTTTCCACCACTGCTGCCCTTCGGTCTCACAAGTGTGTTGCTCCCTTCAGAGGTTCATCTGCTGCTGGATTTTAGGGGCACCATTTTAGTCTGTCACATCATGACCCACTGAAAAGCCAAAGGGCAGGCGAGTGGCTCTCAGCACCCATCCCACTGCCATCGCACCTTCCCCTCAGCCACCCTACAGCTGCTCCATGTGGCATCCAGGGGACAGAAATGCTTCTGTGTGTTTCTTTCTCTGGTCTCTTGCTGTATTATTGAGGCTGTTGAATATATTCATTGAGCTGAATCAATCCCCACCTGGCAGCATCCATACCGCAGCATTTGCAGCTTCAGCTTCATTTGTAGGGAGGGAAGGGAATGCAAACCACGAAAGGGAAATGATGCAGGAGCCCGCAGAGGCTTCAGCGGTGTCAGCAAGCTGCGAGCGGCTGGAGCGGGCGCTGGGAGCTCTTCCCAACTCAGCTGGGAGGGTTGAAAACCCTGGGTTTGAGGTGGCATTTTTAGAATACTTAGGTGATGGTGTCTAGGACAAAAATTACCTGGGAGTCTTAATCTCACTTGAATTAAAGTGGGGGATGAGTTCTAGGTGTATTCCAGAGAGAGGATTGGGAATCAAAGCCACACCGATTTATTAAATTTTTTTTTGGATGTACAGTCACAAATGTCTGACCTTTATAGCAAAATATTTACTGGGGAAATGGGGTTTGTCAAAGGATGACACTGATGCATTGTCAGGCTCGGAAAATAGGCTGCTACAGATGAGTGGGGTTTGTTTCTGGTCCCTCTGGAAGATGGGACTTGCAGCTTTTCCTTTATGATGAGGGAAATATCATTGCTTATCATCTGAAAACCTCACTAGCACGGTGCTGAGGGCTATGCTGAGCAGGGATCAGCAGAGCAGATGGCATCCACTGACCCAGGACAGTGTGTGGATAATTCATATACCCACTTGGTGCATGCCCACTGCTGCTGGGTGATGTCCTCATCTACAGGGAGTAGAGGCTCAGCCCTGCCGAGGCAGGACATCACTCGGCCTTGAAGCCCTACAGGTAGGCAGCCCCATGGGCTTTTCAGGAGACATTAGACTCTTGATTACAGCTGATGTCCCTTTCCTTGGCAGCTGCTCTGGCTGAAAATATCTCTGCTTGCTGAGAGAGGGGCGGTTGTAGTGGGTAGAAGTGACCTGAGAGTGGGACAGAAGCAGGGTCCCAGATGGGCATCTGTGGCCCTCTGCCTTCTCCAGCCTGGGGGACAGCAGAGCTGTGAGCATGGTGGATAAAAACTTCTCCTCCTGGAGCTCTTGCAAAGTGGAATGCAGACGTGAGGAGAGTTTCTGTATGGATTTGGTTATTACAAATTCAGCAACAGAAGTCGATACCATAATGCTAAGCCTATGTGAAACATTCCAACCATTGCTTAGACACAGACAGGGAGAGTTTTCCAGTCCTTTTCCCAGGACACAGTAATTTGCTGGGTGCCGTGTCCCAAGAAAAAGCTGAGGTGTCTGTAAGGATCAGTACTTCAGGCACCGAGATAAAATACACCACAGGAGAAAAATGTTTGAACTGCTTGGGAAATACTTAACTGAGATGATGCTCAAGGTGAACACTGTGGATGGTACCAGAGCAGGGTGAAAGGCACCACTGTGGGGGCCCATGGCACATCCTGGCACAAGGCAGGACTGAAAATCCTGGAGAATCCTCCATTGGCTCTCATGGAGGGACAGACCATAAGCATCCTGCTTATCTCACAGCTAAAACTGTGACTGAAAGCTCACCACCCAAGAGACCTTCTCAGGACTGCAGCAGGGTCTGGCTGAAGCAGAGGTGGGACTAGGAGTGGTTTGCCTTCATCTCATGCCTTGAACCCAATTGGATGCTGTCGCTTTCTACAGGAACAAAAAGCTCTGTCCTTTGGCCTTGCCAAAACACCTGACCCAAGCTGGGGCTCTGCTGTCATTTCTTGCCATCCCCAACTTCCCTTGTGTGACATTCCCCCCTGGTTCCTGCTGCCATAGCAGCTCAGCTGTAGTGGCTCTTGGAGGATGCTCGGAGCTGCACATTCAGTAGAAAATGCTCCTTACTTTGGATGCTTTTGAGAGACTCTGGAAGCTGCAAACAGCCAGAAGCAACACAGCAAATCCAACCTAGAAAACCAGGTGATTTGGAAAGTTGCACTGAGTCCTGTGGATGCTTTGTAAGCAGCAAATTGCTCCTGAAGCACAGAAAAGGTGAGCTACAGGCGGGAAAGAAACTGGGACAAAACTGCCCTGTTCTGTAGAGTGACTGAAAGAGGGTAGGGATGGCTGAAGAGGGAACACTGCCAGCATCATGTGGGGCAATTATTTCACAGTTCTCACTGTTAAATATCTTGCAGACCACGTGGAGAAGAAAATATCAGGTGACATGAGAGGTATTGCTGGGTGGGTGCTGCAGCAGCAAGTCCGTGATGATACAAAGGGATCATGTGAACAGGAGGGGGTGAGGTAGAGCAGCTACACAGTCAGACCAAGTTTCACCTGCTAATGGGCCCTGGCCTGGGAGGAAGGATGAAGAAAGAGTGAGTAGAGTCTGTTCTGTGCCTGGTCCTGCAGATTTTCCCAAATCACAACTGTGCTTCCCTGTTCTGAGCAGGGCAGGTGGCTGATGTACCCCTGGAGCTCTGCTGGGCTTGGTGCTGAGCCATGTTCCTCTGCGCAGGTCCTACTCAGTGTCCTGCATGTTTTTTCCTGCCCTATCTGCTGGGACATTTACTATTAAATCCTGGAATCAGCAATGAATCTTACTAAAAGATTCTAAAAGAATCTTACTAAAAGACTTACTAAAAGTTTCATTTCTCCCATGGTGTCTGAGTGATTACAATGTGCTTTAATATTCCTGGCTGTTAAACCCAATAAGCAGCCCAAAGCAAAGGACCTTTCCTGTGTGAAGATGGGACCAAACCTCTTTGGCTGCTCCAGAGCTCATGCTTGAAGACACCACAACCAGCATCTGAGGACCTGTGTCCCAGACTGCTTCAGCAAAGCCAGATGGAGCAGACGTTGTGTTTGCTATGTGGGTTTAATGGCAGCCACAAATGGCCCTTGGGTCATGAAGGTGTTTGCCTGAGGTGTTGTGCTGGGTTAGAGCAGATCCCTCCCCCAGTAAAGTAAATTTATGACAACTCAGAATTTTGGAAAATGAGAGAAAAAAAAACTGAAATTGCATTTTTGTGCGGTTTAAACAAAATATAATAGTGTAAGAAGAATAAACTACTACAGAAATATAATAACCTTAAGGAAGATGGGGAAGGGGTCAAGCAGCAGCCAAGACAGCAGCAGGCACAGCAGAAGCAGCAAGGGGAAGGTCCAAACTGTGCTTCCAGACAGAAGGCTCTCGATGCTCCAATGAAATGATATTGACTTATCCATCGTTGCCATGATACGGCCTACCCCTGGAATGTTCACCTCTCCACTCAGAG
This sequence comes from Semnornis frantzii, assembly GCA_013399775.1. Taxonomy (NCBI): domain Eukaryota; kingdom Metazoa; phylum Chordata; class Aves; order Piciformes; family Ramphastidae; genus Semnornis; species Semnornis frantzii. Next base: position 123,942 of record VWYK01111698.1, on the reverse strand, counting down.
CTTCCACTTCTAAGTTGCTCTGTTCCCACTTTGTCTGAGCTAGAAACCTGGCTCAAACGGCCACAGGTATGGATGCCACAGCCCTTCTCCACCGTCTTTGTGCTACTGGGGGCTGTGTGGTGAAGCTGCTTCCTGAGAAGGGAAAGGGGAATGCAATCCCTCTTGTTCTACACACGGTGCCTGCTTCCTGCTGGCAAGGGGACGGAGGTCCCGGTGGCCGTGGCCAGCGGCTGCAGCCTGCCCGAGGTGCTACTCGTCTGCTGCCTTCCCCGTTCCGAGACGCCCACGGTGCTCAGGGGATTTCTTGCTTTCTGTCATTTATCACACTGAAAATGTTCCTGAAACCAGTCCAGCTGCCAGCGCTGTGAGGAGGAGCTGCAGGGGAGGAGGGGAAGAGCTGCAGCAGGCTGCGCCGCCCCTGCCACACAGGTACCCGGGGCTCGGGGGGAGCTGGGAGAGCTTTAATTAGCTCTTGATGCTATTTTTACCTCCCAGCCCTGCTTAATTTAGCTCAAGCCGTCATGCACTGATCGTTACGAGGAAAAGGAGGAAGGGGAGCGTTGCTGGCCCCTCGGTGCTGAGCAGCCACAGCTCCCGAAAGCTGAGCCGGGGACTGGGGCTCCTCTTACACCTCCTCTGGCAGTAAAAGTTTATCGCTCAGAGACATTTCATGAGCTGGCATTTGTGATACGCAGCTCCCTCAGGGCTTGCACTGCATTCCTGGGTTCTGCTCGTTCCCACTTCAGATTACAGCGACATAAATACCATATGGAAGAGGTGTCTGAGATCTCCAGTCATGCTGTGACCTGCCTTGCTGCCAGGAGGACATGGAGACCTTAAAAAGCAGTCAGTGTGCTAGAAAGAAGCTTTTTCTCCTCTCTGTAACATACCAAGCCCCTGCAGGACTTTGTGCCATCTTAAGTGACACACGGAAGTGAACAAGAGCCAACTGTACAAGAGGTAATGTTCCCCTGGCCCACCCCAGCCTTGGTGGAGGTGTGAAGTGGCTGCTGGCAGCTGAGCCTGCTGCTGTGCTCCAGCTACCACCCGCACTGAGATCACCTCACCTCACTCCCCCCTGCTGCTGGGACTGCCTGGGCTCCTTCTACACCAGCCAAGATGAGCAGTGGGGAAAGCACTACACCAAAGCCAGAAACATCACAGAATCCTGGTGTGCTGGGGCTTTGAGGAGATCTCTAGAGATCATCCAGTCCAACCCCCCTGCTAAGGCAGAGTCACCCACAGCAGGATGCACGCAGGATTGCAATGTCCAGGTAGGTTTGGAAGCTCTCCAGAGAAGGAGGCTACATAACCTCTCTGGGCAGCTTGCTCCAGGGATCTTGAACCCTCACAGGAAAGAAGTTCTTCCTTAAGTTCAACTCAGTGAGGGTCAGTGGATCAGCAGGTTACTGCAGGTTATGTATTGAGGATATGAAGTCCAGCCTGTAAGGCACAGCAAGGTAATTGAGCAAGCACAGAGAAGAGCAACAGGGGTTCTGCAGCTCTTACAGCCAAGTCCTCAGCTGGTTTTCTTTGCAGCTGTGAATATTCCCCCTTTCATTCTGCTTCTGAGCTCTTGGTAGGGTATCAAAACCAGCAGTTTGAGTCACGTCCCTGACTGAGCAGTGGCTGCTGCAAGTCGAGGAATAATTGTATGTCAGCTCTGCTGCCAGAGGGTGTTGGGAAGGGCTGTGCACAGGAAAGGGCTCAGCTGCTGTTAGTGATGTAAACTCTGAGTATATGTACAGAGGTATAGTTCAGACCTGGAGAGCTGGACATGGGTGCATGGGTGAGATTGCAAGCTCAGAGCTTTAGCTCCTCTTTCCTTCTTGAGAACTGAACTTTTTGTAATGCTTTTCTACACCACCACAGGGTAGGAGCTGCCAGCAAGTGGATGCAGATCCCTGCCTGCCACCTGCCTGTCCCAGCCTCCTGCATCCCTCGTGTGAGTGGGTCGGAGGCAGAGAGCCAAGGCTGTATCCTCTCCTGCGGTCCAGGAGCTCTCTCCTGCCTGCTGCCAAAGCCACCCTGCTCCCAGCTCCTGCCAGAGCCCTGCAGCAGGTGAAGCATCCACTGAGGACCCTCCTGGCTGTGACAGTTGCCTCACAGTTGGTCTGCCAGAACCTGAGCTTCTCACCCTCACAGTCCACAGTGCAGGTTTTGCACTTTCCAAAGCATTGGGGTTAAAAGAGGTAAGAGCCTTTAGACACCCAGGGGAGAGGAGACATGGGTGGGATGTTCTTTGCAAGAGGTTCTGTGGGGAGATATTTGTGGATCCAGAGAGACCATGTGAATGAGCACTGGCTGTACACACTGGGCTGTGTGAGCAGGGGCTGGGGAGGGCTGTTGGGTCGATGCTTTTATTTGTTGAAAGTTGCTGGCATCGTCCAAAGCCATTAGTGTGAATGAGCTGGAGCAGAGCCATCACTCTGGCACAAGCAGCCAAGTCAGGAAAGTGTCTGGTTTAGAGGGATGGGAGGAGGAAATAAATCCCCTTCCTGCTCCTTTGACCTTGGGAATGTCGTTTGATTTCCTGATATTTGGTGCTGGAGCTGAAGCTGGGCTCAGTTAATCAGTAGCAACCATCTTTGGCAATCTGGCCCAGGCAAAGAGGGCAGAATTTGGGCAATGAGTGGCAAAATGGGCGTGTTTTGAGCAGTTCATAGCAAAAAGGGTAGGTTTGGATCAGTCCATGGCAAAAAGGGGCACCTTTGGAGCAAGTCCATGGCAAAAAGGCTGGTGCATGGTCAAGGAGGACAGAGAAGAGCAGCTGTGGGTCAGCTTTGGGAGTGTCACTAGGCAGGCTGAGGGGATTCAGCAGAAAAGTGTTTCCCTCATGCTTGCACTGTCATGGAAGGAGCTTTGACAGAGCTTCAAAGAAATAACTTGGACAAGAAACAAAGTGTGGAAAGTGCTGGGGGAAAGGAGAATTTCTCAGGGAAAAAAAAAAATTATAGAAGTCAAGTCTGAGGGGAAAACTCCCAAGTAATCCCACCCCTAAATTAGTTCAGGGTGAGAATTACAGAGCGTGGCAGGCACACATCATTTCTTCAGCTGTTTTTCAGGTGATGACAAGCAAAAAAGAAATACCTTTATGATTTCAGTGGCTCAGCCTAGGTTTAAACAACTCAGAAGTAGCCTTTTTATTTATTTCTCTTTTACTGAAGCTCCTCTGGAGAGCTTGTGAGCCCCATGTGCTCGATTGATCGGGCATGGCCATCTCTGCCTGGCTGTAATGGGCTGAGGGGGCCCATTCCTGCTGTCAGAGCCCAGGGGAAGCTTTCCAGTCCAGTATTGATCCTTGGGAAGTTTATGACTGCTTGTAGTGGCAGTTTCCAGTGCTTGTTGAAACTGTCATGAGATGGCCTGTTTCACTTCTTAGCATCAGGCTAAGCTCCCTCCACATCAAAAAGATTTATTTCCATGCTTAATTTTTCCAGTACATCATTTCTGGCTCAGAAATGGACCTGATGTCTGTATGACACCAATGCAGCTCTGTACAGCTACCTTATACATATTTCTGTCTTCCCATGGACCACATGAGGTGGTGGCAGCCCAGGACAGCTGTGGGACCACTACAGACTAGCTTCAACCCATGTCCTCTTTGACCACTTCCTTCTCAGTTTAGCAGCCCAGGAGATATTGCTTTTCTCTGCAGCCATCCCTGCTCTCCTTCAGCTATCACCTGGGAGCAGAGCAGTCTTGTGTTTCTCTCCTACCTGCAGTACACCTTTTCCAGGCTTCAGGAGGGACTGTTGCTTCCTAAGTGGTAATTCCAAGCCCCAAACTATTTTCCCCAATCACTCAGTTTTTCAGTTCAGGTTTGTAGAGCTGCTTCTTGTGGGTCCCCACATGGAGCAGCAAGAGCTGCCCACTCCATTTCCTCTTCTCTCAGTCCTCTGCCAAGCTGTATATGCCCAGCTGTGGCTAAAGTCATCTCACTGTGTGCTACTCACACTGGTAAGACCTCTCTGCAGAGTGGTAGAGCATTAGTTTGGGTCAGCTGGACACAGCATCTTGCATACACTGTTTTAGGACCAAAGCATTTGCACCCTCTGGGTGCTCCGTAAGCTCAGTGGCATCTTCTATGTCATTCTGCAACCACATTTCTATTCCACTGTGGTTATTAATGACCAAACTGGGCTTTTCTGGTTCATCCATGAGATCCCCAGGGTGGTGTTGTGCTGTCTAAAGGAGGGTGGTGATGCCAGTAGTGGCCTCAGGCAGCCCCTTGGTGTGGTCCTGCCTTCCCAAGCACGGTCAGCTCTGAGAAGCTGAGTTCTAAAAGAGCCATTATCCTTGACCAATTTTAGACCATGAACATGGGCAGAACTGCCTTGTGTCCTGAGGAAGAGATCATGCTGCTTGAAGGCCTTTATTTTTAGCCAGCCTAGTTTTCTTGCAGCAGCTTAGTGGGAGCTGGTCCTTTCAGTGCAGCTCCATCACAGCTCACGCTCCCCTGCATTTGCTTGGCTCTTATCCAGCTCCCTCATGTTCTTTGTACATTGATCACTCGCTCAGTGGGTTTCCTAAACCCCTTCCACCAGGTTTCCTTCCTTCTCCTTTATCTTCTGCTCAGCCTCTTCCACTGAGGTTCATGGCTTAACCTCTGATTTCCCTCTGCCCTTGGTTTGCAGTGAGGACTGAGGACCAGAAGCAGCTCAGCAGCTTGTCCTGGAACCCAGCACCCCTCCTCGAACAAAAGCTTCCCTCAGATAACCCTGGCAGTGCCTCCCCTCCCCACAAGTGTCAGGATACTGGAAATGATGCACATGCAAATCAATAGCTGCCTCCTTGGCCTGGCTTGCCCTTGCTATTTCTACCTTTACCCATGGCAAGGGAGCATTGCTCTCTGTTGAACTTGGAGCAGTAATTTATGGATATGACCCATCCTGGCCAGGCAGCTGACCTGCAATATACTTATTTTTCTCAACCCATCCATGTAGCCCTGAGCAGACCATGGAGAGGTGGACTCAGAAATCTGTGCCAGGATGTTTTCTTTCTGTGCCCATAGAGCAATAGGTAAAGACTTGAACTCACTCCTAGAACTCCATGAACTGCATTAGGAACAACACCAATACTCATTTCATTTTCCTCAGGGGTCAGTCCCATGTGCAGTTCCCATCAGGAGCTCCAAAACAAAAAGAAATTGATTATGAGGACTGCAGACTACTTTGCAGTCTGCCTTTATTATTCTCTGGACTACCACCAGAGAGCACAGAGTGACTGAAGGAGTAGGACCACTGCTATGGTCCTATTTCTTATAAATCTTTGGGGGTTTTATTCATTTAACTTAAAATACAGCTGCAGCTGGCAACCAAACAGCATCACCTCTTGAGCTGCAGGAAGCCCAATGCAGTTGGTAAAGGTTACTGTGGAGTAAATCCATGCTGCAAACCAATCCAGCTCCTGTCAGTGCCATTGAAAAATCTTTTTCCTGGGAGCTCTGCTAATTCTCCAGGTACAGACATGGGGAAAGGTTTGTTCTGAGAGGCTGCACCATCCCTGCCTCCTGTCCCCCACCACATCAGGCTGGATTTACTGTAATAGGAATCACTCAGATGCATCTGTGATTGCGTGGAAATTGAAGTGTGAGAGAGGAAAGGAATGAGGCAATTGAGAGGAGTGACTGACGCCCAACCTCTCTCCCTGCTGCTGGTGTCACCTCAGTGACCAACCTAAATGAAGCCAAATGGGTATATTTTTCCAGTGCCTGGTGTTGATGGGCAACAAATCACAGGAAATACTCAGCTATTTCCTTCTGAATGGCTTTATCTGGACCTCCACACATTCCATACTTGGATTTTTGGCTCCTTATTAACGAGAAATGTGCAAGGAGGATGATTGTTGATGATACATGAGCCAAGAATAGATTCCATCTCCTTTTCCCATTTTGGCACCAAAATGCCAAGAGGAATGAGACATCCTGTAGTAAATGCTGTTCATTTTGAGGCAGCAACTAGAAAATATGGCTCTGACTGAGTTAGGGGGGAGGACAGATGAGCCAGATGATTTGTGCTTCGCTTGGTAATATTGCTGGCTCAAATGGGATCTATAAAGAGATGGGAAATGGCATTTTCCCTGGGAAATGTCACATTGCCATCCACTGAAATGTTAAAGTGGTGTCCTCATGAGTCTACGGCTCTTTGCTGTTCTCTCCTCTCGTCCATGAGGTTCTCCTCAGTCTATCAAGGTGCAGGGCCACCTTTCCCTCCCTCATAGCTGCCAATCTCTTCTTTAGCTGCTGCCTCCTAATTCCTTGGGGGGGGGGGGGAAATCTGAGCATTTTGTTCCCTCCTGGGAACATGTCCTGCTTTTCTCCAGCTGAGGGAAACATTAAATAAGAACATTAAAAATGAGGGTCATTAGCAATGCCCAAGGTGGAAAGCTTGCAGCAGTGTGAGCTGGAGCATTTGCTTGGGCTGTCTGTAAGTGACAACACTCCCTGTGGGCCTGGGGAAGAGCTCACTGTGAACACAGGAAGAGCCAAATCCTTCATTTCATACTGAAGACAGTTGCCAGGGCTGGTGCAGCTCTTGAGGGTGCAAGGACATCTGCTTCCTACCTCAGGACTCAGGGCAGGATGCAATTATTAAAGTCTCTGTCTCCATTTCTCTTTCACCCAAGAATCTGCAACTCTTCCAGCAGCATTTCCTGCTTTGCTGTCTTGTTGCTGCCCACAGCACTGAGCTGGAGGTGTGGACAGGCTTTGGGTGTTGCATTCATTCAGCAGATCCTCACTAACTGCAAGTTGCCTTCACATCTGCCTTGTATGAAACTTGCTGCAAGACCACCCCAGCACTAGGCTGTTGGGCAGCTTTGCTGCTAGGCATCTATGCCCCAGATGTGCTAGGGATGGGCACTGCAAGAGCACAGAGCTCCTGAGAGAGCCCTGCACAGTCAGTTCAGCAGTGAGCAACAGCTATCAGCATCGTCTGCTTGTATTAGTCATGAGGGAACTACAGCAGAACGGTATCCTTGGAGGCTTTCAAGTGTAGAAGTGCAAGCTGTGAGGACTTTTGGCACCTCTGAGAGTCATTGTAAGCAAGGAAGTATGAATATATTTCCATCAGAGAAGAAAAAATGCCCTCCTCCAGCCTGCTCACCCACCCGGACGTGTCAGAGCAGTGAGCTGTCATCTCCAGGCCCGGGAAGGAGCCAAATCTCCTGATTTCATCACCAAATCCCAGCACCTCCAGCACAGTGATAACAGCAGCAAGGCTGCTCCCCCAGAGAGCTGCTCCCCAATGCCTCCTGGGGTAGCACAGGCATAGTGGAGCAACTCTGGGGAGAGGAGGGTGGTGAATGGAGCTGCTTGGGATGAGATTTTTGGTCCAGCTGCCAGAAATATCTTTGTTGATCCATAATGTGGTCTCCACGAGCCTCAATAGGCTCCTGTGAGGAGAAGACACAGCTCCTGCTACTGCTCTTAGATAAGGCTCTGTGGGTGGCAGATGCTGTGGTTCAGCTTCATCCTCAGGGAAATGAGCTTTGGGCTTGGCTGGAGCAGCAGGAATTACCTGCAGCAAATACAATAGGAGCTTATGAGCTGCTTTCAGCCCATTCTGCACCACTTCCAGCCCAGCATCCAACACTCATCACATCTTTGAGTTGTGCTGCAGCAGTCGAGGGGGGTTGGGCTCAAATTCTCCATCTGTCAGGACTCGCTGGAATCATTTTAATGGCTTCTTTCAGCTTGACCTAGATAAACCATTAAGGGCAGAAGGCAAAGCTTTGAAACACCCACCCACCCATCCATCCATCCATCCCTCCATCCATCCACCCAACCACCTATCCATTCACCTAACTCCATCTATTCATTCATCCATCTCCATCTATTCATTCATCCATCCACCCACCCATCCATTCATCTATCTCCATCCATTCATCCATCCACCCACCCATCCATTCATCAATCTACCCATCCCTTCATCCCTCCACCCAC
>VWYK01111698.1:90219-115828 GCA_013399775.1 Semnornis frantzii | reverse complement strand
CCACCCATCCATTCATCAATCTACCCATCCATTCATCCATCCACCCACCCATCCATTCATCAATCTACCCATCCATTCATCCATCTACCCAACCACCTATCCATCTCCATCCATTCATCCATCCACCCAACCATCCATCCATTCATCTATCTCCATGCATCCATCCATCCATCTACCCTACCATCCATCCATTCATCTATCTCCATCTGTCCATCCATCCATCTCCCTCCATCCATCTACCCAACCGCCCATCCCTCCATCCATCTCCACTCATCTCTCTGCCCACCCATCCATCTGTGTCTGCTCTCCCAGCAGCTGTGCCCACGCCCCCTGGCACCCCCCATGCTGTTGGCAATGAGTGCCTGCAGCAGGAAGGCACTGACCCTGCTCAGCAGCGTGTTCGCCGTCTGCGGCCTCGGTCTTCTGGGCATCTCTGTCAGCACTGACTACTGGCTCTACCTGGAGGAGGGCATCGTCCAGCCCCAGAACCAGACAGCTGAAATCAAACTGTCCCTGCACTCAGGGCTCTGGAGGGTCTGCTTCCTGGCAGGTATGGCCTCTCTCCCCAAAATGTCTCTTCTAAGATGTTTTGCTGCCCAGCAGCATCGTATCTGATGGTCTTAAAGGTCTCTTCCAACCAAAATGATTCTGTGGTACCACAGAAGAGGGATGGGGAAAATAGGGAGATTCAGAAGCTGTGCCCATCTGCTTCCAAACTTGAAATCACAGAATAATGGAATGGTTTGGATTCAAAGGGGCCTTTAAAGGTCATCTCATCCAATCCCCCCTTCAGTCAGCAGGGACATCTGCAAGTAGAGCAGGTTGCTCAGAGCTGCCAACAACTTGGCCCAGAGTGGTTGCAGGGATAGGGCATCTCCCACCTCTCTGGGCAACTGGGGTCAGTGTCTCACCACTCTCCCTGTAAAAATGTCTTCCTTCTAGCTAGTCTGAATCTCCCTCTTCTGAGGGTGAAAATCACCTCCCTCCGCCTTAGGCATAACCTGAGTGATGTCATCACCCCATTGCCCATGCTCAGCTACAGCAGCCAGATAGATAAAATGTGCCTTTGCCTGATGCCATGCCAGACCCCACTGCCCCATGTCCTGTTCTGTCCCAGGGCCTTGGGCAGCAGCTCACGACTTTCTGTCCCTGCAACACTTGGATTTGGGTCAGCTGGACCATTCCTTCATCCATGCAAAGTCTGATGCAGCAGCTTGGCTGCAGGGACAGAGATTGAGTAAAACCCAAGGGAATGGCAGTCTCAAAGTGACCCATCTGAAATGTTGCAAAGTTTCAGTTGCTGCTTTGAAAAAGTCAAGGGAGTGAGAAGTTTTTTCCTGTCTGGAGAGGAGAAGGTTCCCAGGTGACCTTATTGTAGCCTTTCACTGTCTTAAGGGGGGGCTACAAGAAAGCTAGAGAGGGACTTTTTAGGCTGTCAAGTAGATAGGACTGAGGGGAGTAGAACAAAACTGGAAATGGGTAGATTCAGACTGGATGTTAGGAAGAAGTTCTTCAGCATGAGGATGCTGAGACCCTGGAAGGGGTTGCCCAGGGAGGTGGTGGAAGCCTGGAGGGGTTTAAGGCCAGGCTGGATGAGGCTGTGGACAGCCTGATGTAGTGGGAGGTGTCCCTGCCCATGGCAAGGGGGTCGGAACTAGCTGATCCTTGTGGTCCCTTCCAACCCCGATTGATTCTATGATTCTGCACCACCTCTGGGGTGACCTTGAAGCCTCTGGCATCAGTGCTCACACTTCTGTATACAAGGGAATCCTTTTCACAGGGTCACACAGAATCCCAAAGTGGTGGGGGCTGGAAGGCACCTCTGAAGATCATCTTGTCTGACCCCACCCCTACTAGAGCAGGAAGGGTTTTTGCGTGAGGTAATGGTTAAGAGAGGGAAGCAGCAGTAAAAAGCAAGATTTTTTTTCATGCACTGAAATTAATTTTAAAGCTACTCTCTCCCCACACACACACAAAAAAAAAAAAAAAAAAAACCAAAAAAAAAAACACCCAAACAAGCAGAGGGCAGGGGGACNAAACAACCAGACAAGCAGAGTGCAGGTGTGATTTGGTCTGTCTCTGCTGCAGGGGAGGAGCGTGGCCGCTGCTTCACTATCGAGTACGTCATGCCCATGAACATCCAACTGACCTCTGAGTCCACTGTCAACGTCCTGAGTGAGTGCTTTGGTGGGGCCTTACCCTTTGCAGCCTACAAATCATCAAAAGTTCACTAAGCAGCCCTCCAAGAAACCCTCATGCCCTGGCTGAAGAAGCTCCTAGGTCCGTGGTAGTGCTACCGTGCAAGGGTGCAGCTATTTGCCCCTGAGCTTTTGGGGACATCCCTTTCTAATGGCAGGATGCTCACAGAAGCTCCAAGCCAGACAATTTTCTGTCGCTGGCTTTTCAGTGCAGATGTTTGTGGAGGTGTTTGGCTCTACAGCCCCTTCTCCATGCTTTGCAGCTGTGTTTATTCTGGCAGTTTTACACAGACTCACAAAATTAACCAGGTTGGAAAAGACCTCCAGGATCATCGAGTCCAACCTATCACCTAACCCTTCTAATTAACTAAACCATAGCACCAAGTGTCCCCCACAGAGGGCTGAATTAAGGGTGGAGTGTCCCAACTCTCACCATGATCTCTGTAGTCATTTAATAAATAGTTTTAATAAACAGAAGTGTTCAGCAAGCAGTTTTGCAGGGAAGAAGCTAAAGAGAAGTGTAGGTTCTGATGGGTTTCTGCTGTGTAACGCTTCACACAGAAACCCTCAGAAGTGCAAAGGGTGGCAGAGAATTCCTCAGCCAGATAGAGTCACCTCTTCACTCAGCCCATTAGCAAATAGGGGAAGCCCTGCCCAGGGTTCTGTTGCACTTCAAGGGCATCAACCAGGAGTGAAGAAGGACACGCTGTGGTCAGGGAGCAGCAGAGCTGCAGCCATCTCACCCAGCCCAGCCCACTTGCACTGCATGGGAAGGACTGACCTGTTCTCACTTTGCTCTGCTCCTCCCCTCCAGAGATGATTCGCTCTGCCACCCCCTTCCCTCTGGTCAGCCTCTTCTTCATGTTCATTGGCTTCATCCTGAGCAACATTGGCCACATTCGGCCTCACAGGACCATCCTTGCCTTTGTCTCGGGGATATTCTTCATCCTGTCAGGTGAGTTTTGCTAGCCAGGGTTCATCCTGAAGTGTGGAGCACTGTAGCTGCTGGCGCTCTCCTAACCTGCTGTGGCGGCTGCTTGTTGGATTCATCACCTGTGGGGGCTCCTGGCTCAGCCCTGCAGCCTGTTCAGCCTTTGCAGGATGGAAAATCACCTGGTGCAACACTCATCTGTGGCACTGGAGAGGAGATGTGGAGGAAAGGACCCAACACAGGAGCAGTTGCTGGAGAAGAGAATGCCTCTCACGGCACATCAGTCGCAGGAGAGATCTGAAACTTCAAACTGCTCAGCCAGGATGTTTCTACACGAGACAAGTGGATGTTTTATTCATGGTGTTGTGTCAGTGTTAAACAAATAGCTGTGACAGCTGAGCTTTGAAGCCAGCTCCCACATGGTGCACGTGGACTCATTCGAGCAGGTAAGGGTTTGACTAAAGCGAGAGGAGTGCCCTGGGTTAGCTCAGCAGGGAAGCAGCCTCTTTCCCCAGTTCTTTCAAGCACACTTCCACAGTTTTACACTTTCACCCACAAGTCAGGACTTCAAGGAAGGTGCTTCTCCAGTGCCTTCATCCCTGTGGCATTCCTCAGCATCCTTCTGCTTGCTTTCCCTCCAGGTCTGTCGCTGGTAGTGGGGCTGGTCCTCTACATATCCAGCATCAATGACGAGATGCTGAACAGGACCAAGGACTCAGAAACGTTCTTCAATTACAAATATGGGTGGTCCTTTGCCTTCTCTGCCATCTCCTTCCTTCTCACAGAGGTACCTGGGAGCTCTCACATCCCTGTAGCCAGTGTATCCTGTCCTCAGGATGGCAGGCATTGAGCAAAAAGAGGGCTCAGAGGGGGCTGTGAGGGAAGATGGGCAATATGAGAATGGTGGGAGACACACAGTGAGGACAGACCCCAAGAACAGAATCATAGAATGCATTGGGTTGGAAGGGACCTTTAAAGCTCCTTGAGTCCAATCTGCCTGCAAGTAAACAGGGACATTTTTAACTAGATCAGGTTGCTTGGAGCCCCACCAGGCCTGGCTTTGTGTGGACCTGGTTTAGTAGTAGTGGTGGGATTGTGAGTTCAAGGTGAGTGGTTGGACTTGATGACCTCAAAGGTCTCTTCCGACCTCACCAGTTCTATGACTTTCTGGTTCTGTGACTCTCTAGGGCATTAATTGATGCCAAGCATGAATGAAGTGGAGGACAAGAGGTGGTTGTGCCAACTTATTTACCACCTGGGCCCAGGGCACAGAGGGCCCAGGGACTCCTTGGGAAGCCCTCTGCGTGGTTAGCAGAGTAGAACAAGTGAACTCTGTTTCTGCCATATTTTGGTGGCAGTGAAGGAGGCACCATTAGGGGGTGAGCAACAGGCTGTGTCTCTTTCCCCTGCAGAGCGCCGGGGTGATGTCTGTCTACCTGTTCATGAAGAGGTACACAGCTGAGGACATCTACCGACCTCACCCCAGCTTCTACCGGCCCCGCCTGAGCAACTGCTCCGACTACTCGGGGCAGTTCTTGCACCCGGACGCGTGGGCGCGGGGCCGCAGCCCCTCCGACATCTCCAGTGAGGCGTCCCTGCAGATGAACAGTAACTACCCAGCTCTGCTCAAGTGCCCTGACTACGACCAGATGTCCTCATCCCCATGCTGAACACCACCACCCCTGCACCCGCTGCCACCCAAGCGCCGATGGGCGCCGCGTCCTGACTCCGTTTGTCGTTTATTTTTGGGGCCGCTCTTTCAGGACACTTCTCTATTTATAGGAGCATTAAAAATAACCAGAGATGAGTTATATAACCAACAATGTAACCTAGAGAATTGGAATCTTTTCCTTTCTTTGGGTTGATTGGGGGGTTTTGGGTGGTTTGTTGTTTTTTTGTTTGTTTATTCTTCCCTGCATAACCGAAAACCTTTTCAAAGTCCTCTTCTTTCAGCTCATCCTGCTGAACAAACAGCAGTTCTGCCTGGGGGATAAAGCCAGGGCTGGACTCGTGAGCAGGAAAAGAGAAAGTGGAGTAGAAGTAAGAAAAGGAACAGAAACAAACAAACAAAAAGTTTGAGTGTTGGTTTTCGGTTTGTTTTTGGTTTAGGTAGGCTGCAAATGTTTGTGCATTTGACTGTGTCATTTAATTATGGATTTCCTGGCGTAAGCACCACTGGGCAGAAAGGATTTGTGAACATCTCCAAGAAATTGGCATCATCAGAAGAATGCAGATTTGATATTTACTGGTTGATATCTCTGGTTGCTGGATATCACTTTTAACCAGGCAGTCTTGGGAAATGACCCATCCCTCCCAAGTACACCTCAGCAGGCTTGGACATCAGCAGGATCTTGTTTCTCTATGGCCACTTGCAAGCCAGTGCTTAAACAGCCCTGGGGTGTCCAGGCTCTCAGGCTGGGTTGGGCACCCACATTTCCTCCATCACGCACTGGAGGGCTGAAGAGTGACTGAGAGAATTTCAGTGCAGCATCAAGTGGAAGATTACATAAAACCTTCTCCCAGGAAGCATTAAGCACAGGGCAAGAGGCAGTGGGAACAAACTTGGCATAGGAAGTTCTGTCTAAAGGTGAGGAGGAGCTTCCTTACTTTGAGGGTGGCAGAGCACTGGAACAAGGCTGCCCAGAGAGGTTGTGGAGTCTCATTGATGGAGGCTTTCAAAACCCACCTGGACGTTGCAAGCCTGGGCAACCTGCTCTGGCACTGGAGTGGGAGTAGATGATCTCCAGAGGGTCCTTTCCAACCCCTACTGTTCTGTCATTCTGTGATTTAGGGGAAGTTCTGGCCAGTAGTGTGAGTTACTTCAGAGGAATGTGAGATCCCAAACTGGTGCAAAGTGATGTAGCTGAGGTTACTTAAGCCACCATAGCAAAGTAGCTGGATTGTATTTCATTTTGGCAGGAAAACAGGACTTTAGCTGCTTGTGTGTGTTTGAGGTTTTCAGATTAAAAATTTCATATGGTGACTTGATATCTTAGTCTGAGGCAGCTGCTCAGGGTGAGAGCATCACTCTGCTTGAAAAACAAAGGGAAAGAAAAGGCTCTGCTCTGCAAGCCATCAGCTTGTCCCCACGTGGGAAACTTTCTCCAAACTCAATTTCTTTTCTTATTTTTCAAACCTTTTGGAAGATTTCCTTTCTGTAAAACGAAACCCTCCAGAGTCTTGGTGTTTGAGCTTGTTTTGTCTTACTGTAATTGAAACAAATTGAATACATGCACTTCTGAGCTCCTCTGCAGCATCCTGTGTAATCAGTGTTGCACCTCTCTGCTACTGCCTTTTATTTGTAAAGTCCTCCAAAGCAGGGTCCAAGTCCACTATTTGCATCCTCAAGGGTCTCCTGGGGGGACACCCTTCCTTTGTGTGCTTGGGGCTTTTAACATCGAGGGAGGTGAGACCCCAGCTTGAGTACTGCCCTTGGTTTGGGGTTCCCCAGTTGAAGAGGGACAGGGATCTGCTGGAGAAGGTCCATCAGAGAGCTATGAGGATGATGAGGGCACTGGAGCACTGCCTGATGGGGAGAAGCCGAGGGACCTGGGGCTGCTTAGTCTGGAGAAGAGAAGACTGAGAGAGGATCTAATAAATGTTTATAAATATCTGAAGGCTGGGGGTCAGGAGAGGGTGGACAGGCTCTGCTCACTGCTCCCTGGGATAGGACAAGGAGCAATGGATGGAAGCTGCAGCACAGGAGGTTCCAGCTCAACACAAGGGGGAACTTCTTGACTGGAAGAGTCAAAGACTGGAAGAGTCAAAGACTGCCAGAGCCCTGGTACAGGCTGCCCAGAGAGGTTGTGGAGTCTCCTTCTCTGGAGCCTTTCCAGGCCTGTCTGGATGTGTTCTGTGTGCCCTAAGCTAGAATGTCTGGTCCTGCTGTGGCAGGGGGGTTGGACTGGATGATCACTTCGGGTCCCTTCCAACCCCTGACATCCTGTGAGCCTGTGATCTCTTTCTGTAAGCCCTAGGAGGCATTTTGTGGTCTGCATCTCCCTGGAAATGAAGGCTCATCTCTGCCAGCATCCCCTCTCCCACCTCCAGGACCTGCTCTCCTCACCCCACCCTTCCAGGCCACACCAATAGGGCCCCAGTGGAAACAGGCTTTAATTGCCTGTTAGGTAGGAGTGTCCTGAAAACCCTTATTGGATAATGAGGTAAGGATGCAAGAGGTTCATTAGAGGCCAATCGTGAGCAGTAATTAAGTAGCCAGGAATAATTAGGCTGTGCTGGCTCACATTCCCTCTTAATTGCTACTGGAGAAGCTTGGAGCTCCAGAGCTCTCTCATGCACTGTGGGAAGAAAAAGAAATTATATATATATAAATGCACACAAAGGTATAGCTGAAATGTCCTCCAGTGCTGCTCCCCTTGTGTTCTAGGGCTTGAGAAGCCTCCAGGAAAGTGCAGGTAAGGCAAGAGTGCCCCGGGCAGCAACTCCCTCCTGGTAGGGGTGCCGAGCAAGAGAACTGCTCAGCTGGTTTGGTTGCTGGTGAAGGTGCTGCTGTGGTGAGGTGAAGTCTGGGCAGCCATTTGGGGGCAGTCTGGTCCTGTTCTTGTCCAGAAGGAGGGTGTGGAGCGTCTGCTCAGGTGAGCGGGAGGAGAGCAAATCCCTCCAGCCTGGAAGCCCCAGGTGAATGTTGTTGCTTCATTTCAGAGGAGCCCAGTGATAGGACGTGGGGCAATCGGCACAAACTAGAGCACAGGTGGTTTCACTTGAACTTAAGAAGCTTCTTTGCTGTGAGGGTGCTGCAGGAGTGGGCTGCTCAGAGGGGTTGTGGAGTCTCCTTCTCTGAGACTCCTAAAAGCTCCTTGGACACTTTCCTGTGCAAGTGGATTTCAGCAAGCTGGTTAGCAGGGCAGGCTGGACCAGATGATCTTCAGAGATCCCCTCTAACCCCCACCATTCTGTGATTCCTCTGGACACAAGACTGAAGACCTGTGCCCTTTCATCAGCTTTGAGCAGGCAAGACCCAAAGGTGGGTCCCAGGGTGGGTTTCAGCCACTTGTGTCCATGGCAGGGTAAGGAGCTGGCTGGGGGGTGGTGTATGTGGTTTGGGGGGTTCTAGTGCTCAGCACTCTGCTGGCAGGTCCTTCTGGTGCCTCGTTAATGCTGCTGGTAAGGGCTGTGGGAAGGCAGTCCCATGGGCTACCCAGGCTGTGCTAGGAAATTAAATAGTCTCATTAGCTGCGCAGAACCAGCACGTCCGTGGCGGCAAAGTACTCACCCAAGCAAATACTCCTCCACTCAGGAGACAGAGATGAGAAATATTTATTGTTGTTTTCTTCTTCTTCTTGCCTTATGAGATTGTTTTATTTACTTCTAATTAATTTTCCCCCCACCACCACACCTAAAGATGAGCAGTCAGACCTAACCAGAAAAAACAGCACTTTGCCTCCTTGCTTTTCTTGCCTGGTTTTAGGGTCTGCTGGTGGATTCTTCACCCTGCTGTGGGGGGCCAGGTTACTCCACCAGCTTGCCCTCCCCCAGAACCACTTTGGCTCTTTAACTTCTTTTTCTTTCTACACATTGGCTGCCCCACAGCTGTCTTGGAAGGTGTTAGAGCTGTGACTCCTAGGGAGGGAAGCAGGATGTCCCCAGCACCCTGGTGCAACCCAGCTGTGGTTGGGGTGCTCAGCTGACCTTCTCTCCATGCTCTGCAGGGTTTCTGTCCCTTGCTATTGTGGAGATCTCAAACTGCAGCTTGTTCCCATGGATACAGTGGATTATACAAAGGGAAGAGCTGCCTCTTTGCTTTATCTCCATGCGAGGCTTTGTACTCCTTGGGTTTTGGATTGTGGGGACCTCAGTGGTTATAATGGGCTGGTGATGGCTGCAGTGATTACCCTGAGCATCTTCAACTGCAAATCAGCCTCCCCTGATGTAACCCTTGAAAAGAAAGGAGGCTCTGGACAGTGTGGCACTGCCTATGCATGCAGCATGTGTCATTAGCAAAGTATGTGCCCAGGTCACACAGAACTGTGCCTCTACTCTGCCCTAGGGACGCTACACCTGGAGTGCTATGTCCGGTTCTTGGCTCCCTGGGTCAACAGAGACAGGGAAGTACTGGAGAAAGTCCAGTGAAGGGCCATGAGGATGCTGAAGGGGACTGGAGCACATATCTGATGGGCAGAGGTTGAGTGACCAGAGGCTGTCTAGCCTGGAGAAGAGCAGGCTGAGAGGGGATCTTCTCAGTGCTCAGCAGGAGCTAAAGGGTGGAGGTGATGCAGATGGGGCTGGGCTCTTTTCATTGGTGCCCAGTGGCAGGAAAAGGAGCAATGGGCAGAAACTGGAACCTAGGAGGTTTCATTTGAACTCAAGGAAAATTTTCTTTACTTCGAGGATGCCAGAGCCCTGAAACAGGCTGCCCAGAGAGGTTGTGGAGTCTCCTTCTCTGGATACATCCTAAACCCACCTGGATATTATGATCCTGGTGAGTCTGCTCTGGGTGTGGGGGAGGTTGGACTAGATGATCTTTAGAGGCCTATTCTGACCTAAGCCAGTCCATGAGTCTGAGGAATACATTGGCTCTAAGTGGATATTTTCAAGCTCTGAGCAGTTTTCACTGTGGTGTTCTGCAGGCTCTGCCCAGTATTTTTAATCAAGCCACCTCAGAAATCCCCCAAGCCTCCTCTCTCTCTCTCCATTTCCAGCAAAAGGAGAAATATTCACAGGCAAATTGTGATTAATACTCCTCGAATGTATGCAGCACTAGCGCTCAAGGTTGCTCCCCAAGGAGCCATCATTTTTGTCATGGGCTCCAGATAAATCTCCTGACTGTGATGAGATACAGCTGCTTTTAATGTCTAATGTCAGGGCAGTGTGAATTCACTTCTCTGAGAGGCAAACCACCTGTGGCTGGGCTGCAGAGGAGGTGTTTGTTGATAGGGGCTGGTTCAGGTTTGCACACTCGGAGCTGACACAGCTCAGGGCTGAGTGAGCTGCTGCATTTGAGCTTTAAATCATTCATTTTGGAACAAAGTCCCTATTAGTCCAACTGCATGTAGACAAATCCCCAGGCCTGAGATTCAGCTCTTTGTTGCTAATCAACAAAGCGTGTAGGGCACACGTGGAAATCCCTTGGACTCCTGCAGGATCCATAGCAGAGCCTAAACGAAGCTCAAGCGAAGCTCTGCCGAGCAAGAGTTGTCCTAGTGGGCATGTTCAAAAGCAGCTGGTTGCAGGCTTCTTGTAACACAGAGGAGCTGGAAGGTACAAAAGGGAAGGCAGTCAAAGTACATGACCATAAATTTCTCCTTTTCCTACAGTGGTGAGATATTTAATGAGGTGTGTGCTCCCAAAAATGTAACCCTGAGGTTCTCACATCTGCCTGGCACATCTCGACACATGCCAGCTTCCTGCTGCTACTTCAGGGGGGGAATCTGTTGAGAGAGCTGAAAGGTGTTATTTAACTAATAGCAGCTAATTTGAATAAGTACTGAAGTGTCACCCAGCTCCTCTGGAGGTGAGCTCAGTGACTTCACCCCCACAGGAGACTGGAACCAGGGCACACTGTCAGTGCCACTCTATGAGCAAGGAGAAAAGTGTCTTCATTTTCCACATGCTGTTGTTCCAGCACAGGCCAGGTCCTGCTCATTTCTTTGTATTTAGTGAGTAAATCTGTAGTGTTTAGATCTAGCACAGCTGAGTCCTGCTTGGCCCTTAATGCTGCTTTCATCTGTCTCTAGCCTGGCTCATCAAAAGCTTCCCAAGGGAGGCATCCTGTGGTACTTGCCAAGGCTGTGGAGTGCCCAGCCAACAGCTTACCCTGAAATGATTGTAGCTCTTAGAGCTGATCTGATTCACTACTAGAGAAATTCAAAGATATAATTACAGATTCCAGGTCTGGGCTTCCCACTTCAGAAGGGACAGGGAACTACTGGAGAGAGTCCAAGAGAGGCTCTGAAGATGCTGAGGAGGATGGAGCACCTCTCTGACAAGAGGCTGACACCTGGGGCTGGTTAGCCTGGAGAAGAGCAACCTAAAAGGGGATCTTCTCCATGTTCATCAACAGCTCAAGGGCAGGGGACAAGAAGATGGGGCCAGACTCTTTCAGTGGTGCCCAAGAGGCAAAGAGAGCAAACCAGAACATAGGAGCTTTCACTTGAACTTAAGAAGAAACTCCTTTGCTCTGAGGGTGCTGGAGTCCTGGAGCAGGCTGCCAAGAGGTTGTGTAGTCTCTCTCTGGAGACATTCCAAACCCACCTGGACATTGTGATCCTGGGCAGCCTGCTGTGGGTGCCCTGCTTTAAGCAGAGAGATTGGACTGGGTGATCTTCAGCCTGGGGAAGAGAAGGCTTCCAGGAGACCTTAGAGTAGCCTTCCAGGATCTGAAGGGGGCTACAGGAAGGCTGGGGAGGGGCTATTGACAAGGTCTGGGAATGACAGGACAAGGGGCAATGGGTTTGAACTGGCAGAGGGGAGATTTAGACTGGATGTTAGGAGGAAGTTGTTTGGAGTGAGGGTGGTGAGACACTGGCACAGGTTGCCCAGGGAGGTTGTGGATGCTCCCTGCCTGGAGGTGTTCAAGGCCAGGTTGGAGGAGGCCTTGAGTGACCTGTGCTAGTGGGAGGTGTTCCTGCCTATGGTAGGGACTTGGAACTAGCTGATGCTTGAGATCCCTTCCAACCTTACCATTCTATGATCTCCAGAGGTGCCTTCCAACCCCTATTGTCCTGTGATCTGAGTGAAAGCTTCTATTTACCCCTGAAAAGCAAATTGTCCTTTATTTTAGCAGAAATCACAGGGTCTGTTTCTTGAGAGAGCATCTCTGGTTCCTCCTGGGCTTAAGGAATTTGGGGATGCCCCTTGTTATCCCAGAACAACAGGCTTATCTATTGTTTAGTATCACTATTCATAATTCAGATAAACACAGAGGGTTTCTCTAGCAGTGCAGAATACATACATATAAAACCCCAGCCAAATTATTTATTTCCATATAAATTATGCACTGTCAAAACTGCTCTCCTGATCTGAAGGTTAAAGGCTTCATCACAGAAGTGTGGCAGCTCCTCATCTCTTCAATCAGAATGTGATTATTTACAGAAGAAAAAAAAAAAGGCATGCTGATGGTTGTGGTTTCCTCTTGATCTGCTCCAGCAGCTCTCTCTGACTGAGAGCAGCTGAAATAAGTGAAATAAATATACGAGCTCAGAGTTGTTTCATCTTCCCATAGAAAGTAGGTCATATCCCCAACCAAGCTGTATTTTATTCATGTAAATACATCCTCACAATTAAAAATGCAACAAAAGCTACTTTCATGGCAACAGAGCTGAGACTGGTGAAATTGGGTTGATGCTGGTGCTGGTTCTCCTTGGGGCACAGCCATGCTGCTGGACAGGCAGGTCTCAGGTCTGCCGTGGATGTGGGGCCCCAAAGCATCAGTTTGGGAGCAGGGAAACTGAGTGGAGCAGGAGAGGAGTGAAAGCACTCAAAGCTCTCCAGATTGAGCTCCGTATAGGAATAATTATGGCTGCTATTTTAAGAAGTTGTTTAATGATGTTAAACCGATGACAGGCTGAGATATAACACTGCCACCTCCACACTCCTGGGGCTTTTTTCTTTTCTTCCCCTCCCCACACATCAGCTCTGGTATATTTGCATTTTTCTTTTTCCAAGCCTGTTACCAATTACCATTCTCAAAGGCTTTTGAGCAAGCTGGGAACTGCTTTGCAAGAGGAAAGAAGATGAGATGTTGAACTACAACAGCGTGTACAGCAGTGTCTACCTGTAGTGTGTGTGGCATAGATTGGAAACCAGGTGGCTCTGTCTGAACATAAGGAAAAGTCACTTTTCTGGGAGGGTGCAGGAGCCTCAGAGAAGTTGTGAAGTCACCTCTGGAGAGATTCCAAGCCCACTTGGGCACTGTGATCCTGGGCAACCTTATTTTAGCAAGGTGTGGGACTAGATGCTCTCCAGAGGTCCCTTCCAATGCTCACCATGCTGGGGCTCTGTGATACCCATGGGCACGTTGGCACTTTGGCAAGTTTGGATGAAAGGTGCTGCTGTTGGCATCCACACAGATAATTGATAATGATTCTCTAGGAGGCTTCACGTTTTGTTTGCCCTGCGTGGTGACAAGCACGGAGCTCTCCTTGGCAGGATTCTCCCTCCCCAGTGCAGGGCTGTGTCTCACCACTGCAACAGAAATGGAGGTGCTTGTAGAGAGTGCTGTAAGAGGGATGTCAGAGCTGTCTTGGGAGTGTGCATTGCCAGAAGCAGGAGGTGCCTGAAAGAGAGACATAATTAAAAATGAGATTTAAAAATGAGGCTTTCTACCACATTTCCCTCTTTCTTCTGGTGTTTCATTTGTTAGGAAGAAAAAAGGAGGGTTAGGTCCAGCTGGCTTTTGTTTGAGAAGGAATGTGGGAAGGTGATGTCTGAAGCTCCTGAATAAGGGAGTGAAGAGGGTTGCACAGCACCAAATCCAGCCCAACATGCACCAAGGCTAGGCTCACACCAGCACCTCCTCTGGAGATATCTGTGGGTCCTTAATGGGGGAGAAGAAACTCTTAAATTCTCTCTTTGATCAAGTTTGTCCTCATTCCAGGTGATGTCATTGAGCTTTTTTGTGCTGGGGTTTGGTTTGTTTGGTTATTTCTTCGGGACTGGAGTTGTCCCTTCCCTGCACAAGTTTTCCAGCTGGCAAAGGTCAACTCTTTCCTGCTCTGTGCTGGAGCTTCACAGGAAGCAAGAAGTTGGGAAAATTAAAACAGAAAATAGATCTGTCAACCTGTCCCATTTGCTGGAGGGTCTTTGGGTTCTGCTTGGTTGTTTGTTTGGGGGGGTTTTAAGGCACCAGGAAAGATGCTCAAAAATAAATTAGGTTTCATTTAGCTCAGAGTAACAATTAAAACTTGGAATGGTCTGGACTTGTTTCAGCAAATCAATTAAAAGACTGGCACTGATGTGCACCTTTGTCTTTCACTGTCCTAGCCAGCCTGGGAGACCTTCAGGCTGGGATGTTTGAAGGTGAGGCCACTAATCCAACACCTTGTTCCCACTGGCCAATCCTGTAGCTGTCCTTTTTGACCCCCTAGCTGGTCTCTAACCTGTGACACTGTGAGCTTCTCCCCGAGGAGGATTTTCTGTCACCAGCTGTTCCACCCTGTTCCATTTAAAATAATTTTGTTCTGCATCTCCAAATTCACTCCGAGGAGTGAGGAGCAGGCATATCTCTCTGCCCAGCATCAGCACTTGGAGGCATCTGCACATCTCCCCCCTGGGGTGACTTTCCACCAGGGGATGTAGGGAGGGTGTGAGAGTAATTCCAGTGGAGGAGACTGAGCAAGCACGGCTCCTGTTCCCAGCCCTTCAGTGTTGGAAGGAGCATTTCTCATGACTGACAATGACATCGAGAGCAAACCCCAGGTGTCTAGAACAGCAGAGAGAAGCTGGGGAGACCATGGGTCACAACACAGAAGCCACTGGACACAAGAGGGCCTTTTGGTCTGCCACTCCCAGGCTGGAGGAGGTGGAATGGGAGCAAATCCAACCGAAAGTTACAACCCTTAAAGAGAAACTTCTTGTCGTGCCTTCAGCCCTTCTTCAGGGCTGTTAAGGCTCCTGAGCTGCTCACCATGCAGTGCTCAGCAGCAGGCTTGGGAAGATCAGTGGCTTCTGTGGCATCCCAACGCGAATCCTCATCCTATCCAATATGCATGATCCAAATGGATGTGGAGAGCTCCCCCAGCCCACAAACTGAAGGTTCACTCCTGACAGCTGGCACCAGATCTGTGCCAGCTGCGAGTGCTGGTCAGGAGGGACTTGAAGGACCTTCAGCAGCAAGGCTGAGGGAAGCCCCATGGATTGAAATCTTGGGGAGCAATCAGGATGGCTCCCTACCAACCAGCTCAAGGAGAGCAGACCTGCACTGGTGGCTCTGTGTGTGCTCACAGCTGTGCCTGCAGCCTCCTGGAAGCATCTCGGGAGCTCCAAATGGTGACAGGCAGCAGTCACTGAAGCGTTTGCAGAGCAGGTGTCAGAACTAAGTGCGTGGAGCAAGTTCCACCCTGAGCTCCTCGTCTTTGGGATGCTCGAACTGTGTCTGAGCCTTTCAAACCTCCTGCCCTCCCTCTTTAGGAAGGAAGGGCTTTTCAGGGGCCGTAGCTGGAGCCGAACGGGACTCGGGGGGGCTGTGCCGGTGCCCGTTCCTCGCCGCCGCTGGTTTCGCAGCTCCCTCTCCTGCTCCTGCGGAGAAACAGCAGCCGGGAGGGCGGAGAGCGAGTCCCAGGAGCTGCTGCTTCCGTCTCCGGTA
This sequence comes from Semnornis frantzii, assembly GCA_013399775.1. Taxonomy (NCBI): domain Eukaryota; kingdom Metazoa; phylum Chordata; class Aves; order Piciformes; family Ramphastidae; genus Semnornis; species Semnornis frantzii. The sequence continues at coordinate 100,437 of VWYK01111698.1, read as the reverse complement.
GTCATGTCAAGGTTTCTGAGTGACTCTGAGCCTCTCTGGTAACTTCTGGGAACAGGCTATGGAAAAGCAGATGAAACAAATCCGGAGAGACAGAACCTCTGCGACTCTGGAAACTCTGCCTCCTGCAGAAAAGAACTTCTTCAGGTAGCCAAAGCAGAGTCAGAGTCCCGAGATCTACTCAGGAGTGATTCCCGAGGGCTGTCAGGATTTTTATGGAGTAAAAATAGCTTAAACCCCAAAGACTGGGCTAGTCTCAGGATTTGGAATCTCCAGAGAAGGAGACTGCACAACCTCCCTGGGCAGCCTGCTCTGAGGCTCTGGCACCCTCAAAGTAAAGGATTTTTCCCCTTAGTTCAGATGAAACCTCCTGGGTTCCAGCTTGTACCTGTTGTTCCTTTTGCTATCACAGGACACCACTGAAAGGAGCCCAGCCCCATCTTCATAACCTTTTGGGTCTGGTTGATAGGATCCCCTTTCAGCCTGCTCTTCTCCAAGCTGGACAGCCCCAGGTCGTTCAACTGCCCTCAGAGATGCTTCAGTCCTCCCAGCATCCTTGTCACCATCCATTGGACTCTACAGTAGTTTCCTGTCCCTCTCGGCCTGGGAAGCCACAAACTGGACACAACACTTCAGGTGAGGCCTCCCCAGGGCAGAGCAGAGAGGGAGGAGAAGTGTAAAGAAGTGACTTAGTGTAAAGTCACTCAGTCAGTGACAAGAAGTGTTGCTTTGGACCAAGCAGTGACCAGAGAGGATCAACCAACACCATCAACACCCTTGTCCTGCATCTGCTTTGGTTCTGCACTGTCATGGTGCAATTTCTTGCAGATGGTCTTGCTCTGATCTAAACCAACCACACTGCTGAATCAGCAGAAAACCTGGAGGGATGTGAAAAAAAAAAAAATTGTTAGGGGAGCTAATGCTTTCACAAGCAGTGAAACAATGAGAACCTGATGGACCTGTGGGTGGATTCTCTGTGTCTGGTTGCTGTATTTCCCCAGAAGGGGCATTAGCATCCTTACCTTCTGCCATTCAGCTACTAGCAGTGATTTTGCAGCACTCTGAGACTGCTATGCCAAAGTGAGTTCAAAAGCTATGGAAAGAGACTGACAGGTCAACAATCATACAAAGATATGGATACAGAACCATTTTCTTAAGGAGACAGGGTTGAAAAGAAAAAAAAAAAAGAAACAACTGAGAGTTTTGTGAGAGCTGTGAATAGGAGTACAATATGGAAGAGCTTTAGGGAGGAATGAAGGAGCTCTGAAGTGCCACTCAAGTAGCATCTTGATAGGGGAAATGCAGCACCTTGGAGCAGACAAAGCCAAACAAGAGTGTGGGCTTGGAAAAGGGAAGCAGAAGCAAAGGAGACACTTAAACCAGCATGGAGGAGCAGAAGGGCATGGGGAGAGCACCCAGTCCTGTGCTGGTAGTGAGAGAAAAGAGGGACCAGGAACCATCAGGAAATCAGTAGCCAAGAAATAGCAGCAAATTTCCAGGTAAAAGCTTTCCTGCCAGGCTGAGAGCTCCCTGCGTGGATGGCCTCACCAACCTCAGCATCTCCCCCTTGCCCTGCACACCATGGAGGGCATCCTGGAGCTGAATGAGTGATTTTGTTCTGTGTGTTCTACTCCTCGGTGGCTCTCCACACCTGTCTGGCAGATGTCAGGCTCCAGTTGCCAGGTGCTGTCACATGTGATTACCAAAAGACTTCAGCATCCCCACAGTTTGTGCTCTGTAGAAATGCTGCTTTGCTGACATCCAAGAGCAGAAGATATCACACTCCTCTGCTCAGCCTTTGCTGAGGTGTTGAATATCCTCAGTGTTTGCACTGCTGGGCAGGGCAAAGCAGAATGGGAGCAGATGCCTCAAAGGAGAGCAAGCCTGCCATGGGGAATATCCTGCTCTTCTCTGGATCCATAGCTTCAGGACAGGAACTTTGTAATAATGGAATGTTTTTCATTCTGGCAAAAGAGATGTGTCAATAAACACCTCCTTGGTGTGATTTCTGGCAGCTGAACTTTTCATTTGTATGGCCTCAGCAATACCTCGGGGATAGAGCTGCACATAACAGATGGATTTTTGCTGATAACATTGAGTGCCTCAGTGTGGATAGAATTGACCCTCTTACTGCCCTAATAAAAGCTGCCTTGCACCAGTCACCAGGCAGCTAAAGGTGAGCTGGTCCTCCTTAAATGTGGGCACCCAGGGATAGTGGGGTGAAGGGAGACAACCTGATCAAGTTCCCTGACAAAGGCTGGAGGAAAGGAGATGGAACAGAAAATGCCCAGCATGTACTTGGGCAGAGAAACACATCCTGCTACATTCCACAGCAGCTTGCTAAGAAACCAGGAGGTTCAAGAGGAGAGGGCTCAAAAAAATCCTTTATCAGCTAAGGATGTGTCAAGATCAAGAATCCCCCTGGGCTTTCTTGCTATTATTTTGAAAACCAAACAAATGAAATAGGTTTTGTTGTTATCATTATTAAAAGAGCCTGTCTCAGGAAGCTGAAGGCCTCTTCAATATCTGCTTGCATTATTAAAGGAAACAGATCACTAAATGCACCTTGAGATGCAGTCATAGGCAGCAGGATAAATCAGTTGCCAGGAGGAGCGGAGCATCAGCTGAGGATCTTACTCACAGAGCTGTTTGGAGGTGTGCAGGAGGGCACTTGCTTGCCTTCATGTTAACAACACCCAGGCAGCCCTGGGCAGCACACCGACCTCGGGCTATGGGCAGAGCTGCTGCTCTCTGTACAGAAAAGATGTCCATGGAGGGGGCTGGGACCTCCAGGGCTCTCCAGAGCTGGGGCTGGGAGAAACACAGCCCTCTCTCTTTGTGATGGTGCTAAAGGGAAAAAACAAGCTTCAACTCTCAGCAATAAGATACATTAGAATGACAGATGGCTTGCAGAGAAAGAAAAACTATCTGGGGTTTTGAGATTTGTGCTGACTGTGCCACAGAAAGGAACTATTCTGGTTAGCATTTGCACAAGTAATTGAGGAGCATTGAGACTACCAACCCAATTTGCCACCATTGTCAAGCAGTCATTGTTCTCAATGGTTTTTGTTGGTTTTTTTTTCCTCAACTATTCCTTCAGTCACAAGCCTGGGGACTGCAAAAATGCTACTTTGGATTTTGCTTTCCTGTGCCTGGATCTGTTTTTCCCACCCTCTTCCTGGGAGGGCACATGGAGCTGTGTGAGCTGCAGCTCACATCCCACCAGCCAAGGTGATGCAGCTTCCCTGGGTACCCAGAGCCACTCCTGCCTGGTTAAGCAAGTCCCTGGAGAAGCAAACGTTGTGATTCATCAATGTGGCTCAAGGCAACCCAGTTTCCAGCCACACAGCCATGGGCAGCTGTCATCTTGCATTGCTGTAATGCAGAACCAGCCTGAGCTTTTTCTGGGAGGAGGTTTCCATCACCATCAAATGAACCTGGGGGAAATGCCTCTTGGCACAGGTGCTGGAAGCCAGTGTCCTGGCACCCATCACTTATCTGTCTTCTCCTGTTGGTAAATTAGCCCTGAAATGCAAATAGTTTTTCTGCTTACCATGCTTAGGACAGGCTGGATGGGGTCTAGTGGAAGGTGCCCTTGCCTGTGGCAAGAGAGGTTGGAGCTAGATGGTGTTCGAGGTCCCAACCCAACTCGTTCTGTGATCCTCTGATTCGATGTTTCTGTGTTCCGGGTCTGCCGCGGGGCATGCAGGAGCCAGAAATCAGCCCCGAACTGCAAAATCTCCTATCTCCAGCCCCTACATACCAGAGCTGCCTGAAGGCAAACGGGAAACACTCTTCCGTGGAAGGACAGAAGGTGGCAGGCGAGCTTGCTCTGAGTGCCTGCCAGAAGCAGCTGTGGTCTTCCTCGCAAGTTTAAAAGCAGTGAGTTCTGAATGCCTCAGTGCAGAATGCTGGGGATGCCTACACCCCGAGCCCGCAGGTGGTTGCGGGGTGCCTGACGCCTATGGCCATGGAAAGACAGCTCCTTCCCCACGGTTGTGCCAGCCTTGGAAATAAGCCCACGTCTGCTGAAGTCTGAATTGCCACTGTGTTTGCTTTTAGTGGTTAAGCTCCAGGCCCAGTGAAGAACTGGGCACCTCAGGACGTAACAAAACCTTCCCGGCTGGGACGTTTTGCACCGCGATGCTGCTTTGGTGAACTGCCGCTGTAGGCATCCCTCAGTACGCATCGGAGAGTCCTGACACCTTCCGTGCAAGAGGCAGGAGGACTCCAGCACAAGCAGGAGGCAGCTGTCCCCTGGCAGGTCTGTTTGCTCTGCACTGAGCTGTCCATCACCCACTGAAAAATCTCCTTCTCGGGGAGCTTTGTCTCCAGCTGCCATCCCCCAGAGCAGGGAACTTCATGCTTCCAGGGGATGATGGAGCTCTCTGGTTGTGCTTTCTCTCCATACCAGGATACTTCTTTTTCCTTTTGTTTACCTATGGCCGTGTCCAAATCCAGGTGAAAGCCTTGAGCCAGTGTAGAGCTGGTTCTTTTGAGATCACAGGTGGAGGTTTTCAACCCCAAGCCTTATTTCTCCAACACTTGCTCTTAAAAAGCCCTCCCTACCCAACTGAGGCTAATTATTGGCAGTTCCAAACATTAACACAAAAGGTAACTTCTCCACCCTGCATCTGTGGAAGACTGGTGGGCCATGCTGCATCTAGAGACAAGCAGGACAGCAGTAGGGGTGTGTCAGCTACTCTGTTCCCTGCTAATATCCAATCTGGAAGGAACAGCCCTAGCTGGGAGTTGTTTTCAGCCGCGGTGTGTGGGTGCCGTATCGCATTAACGCTCCCTTCAAGATTCAGAAATGTTATGCAACAAAAAATTGCCAATTCACACCACTTCTTTAATAGGCTTTCTAATGTGTACCTTTTAAAAAGTCATTTGAAAGCCTGGATTGAGGAGTTCTCTTCTTGAGCTGTCTAGGAGCTTGCTATCAGGAGCAGCTTCAAAGCCATTTTTCTTTTCATATGCTTGTCTGGTGTGTCTGACTGAGCCTGATTACTTTTTTTCCCTAAATGAATAGATAATTTTGCCTTATTTATAAGTAGAGCACCAGGATTTTTTTGTCCTTGACACTATTGGGCTGAGTCTCAGGGTGCCTTAGTGTAGAGTGTATTTAATGAAATTTGGTTTGTGGGTGCATTGTGGGGTTTGGGTTGGGGGTTTTTTTCTTCCTCCTGCTACCTGAATTTGTTTCCAAGCAATATATTTTTGTGATAGTGCATTCAAACACACTTAAAATATTAATGAGGCAAGTAATGGCCCATTTCAATTGAAGTTTGCCATAATATGCAAGTAATCCTTCATGGGGCTCTGTTTTAGTAGCTATGATGATAGAAGCATCGCATTTTCTCTCCAGCCAAGTATTCTGGTTGGGTTTTGGTGTGTGACACTCATTAGCCATGCAGGAGCTGAACTCATGACAAGTGCCAGAGAAAGGGACCTTGCTGGTGCATGAGTTCTTGATGTAAAACTGGTTTTCAGGCCACACACTTGCTTTGGTCAGGTTTCCAAGGCATTGCTAGAAAAAACAGACTGACTCTCGAGGCAGTTAAATACTTTTATGGCCAAAATGACTTTTGGTCCAAAGCTTGAAGTTTTGCCACCCTAGCTTGGGCAGATGTCTGAGCTTTTCCCAGGACTAGCTGGGAATTCAATAGAAGATGAGTCTTTGACTTGATGTGCCAAGGAGGTGCTGCGGAGCTCCACTGATCTCCCCATCTCACCATGCACTGCTTAGTCCAGCTCCTGCCAGCTTGACATGATTAGTTGAAGGCCCTTGAGATAAAGTTGTCTTTGGAGAACTTGCCTGAAGGGTCAAGATGGAAAAAGTGGAGCACAAAAGTCGCCTGTGGAGTTGAGCACCCCTGGTGGAACTGCTCCTCGTGGTAGTGGCCAGCTCAGAAACAAGGGTAAGTGCCTGAAAGGGAGATGAATGCACTACAGAGGTCAATCTCCTGGTTTTACAAGCAGTTGTGGCAGGACCTTTGCTAATGTCACAGCTTTCCTGGAGTCTCAAACCTCTCAAAGCTGCCTTCCAGGAAATGCAGCCTCCTCTGTGACCCCAGAGGAGAAAATGGGTTTTGAAGTTGTTAAGAGGCTCAGCGGCTTCAGAGTGAATCTGTGAGAGCTTTGCATCACCTACAAACCCATTTTCCTTAGATCTCTGACTTCTTTCAGGACTGTCAGGCTGTTCTTTGCTTAAGCTTTGTTCAGACCTTGCAATGAGAGATTCTTGTGTCTGAGTGTGCTGTGAACGTGGAACAAAAGCTGTTTGGGCTGGGCTGGCAATGAGTACACAAAGCCCTTTTCTGCAGCCCTGCCCTTGGGTTTGGTCTGGCATAGGCTATGGTGAGGGAGGTCCCAGCCGACGCTGGGTTATCCATCAGCACAACTGAATGAGAAGTAAATAAGGTTGTGTGTAGGCTGCAAATAAAGATACCAACAGCTTTAGCTGTTTGGGCTGCTTGAATTGTATACCAGCCCAGAGTCATTCTGCATTTGGTGTGTGCTTTGTGAAAGTAGCAACCCTTCCAGAAGGGTGTGTGGCTGGGGGAGTGCTGCTTCTCTGTGTAACACCCAGCCCCTTCCCCTGCTCTCTCTACAGAGATGGAAAGCAAAAGGGAAGGAAAACCAAGATGTGCTCCAGCAGGGAAATTGGCTCTGAAAGTAAAGAGGTGCCCTAAGGAGGCAGGAATGTATCCAAATCCTGGAAATGTAAATCACCCTGCAGCAACTGCTTGTCTGTGAGCCCCACTGGGGAGAGCCAGGCTCTGCTGCTGCTTTGCAGTGAAAACCTGAGCCTCAAGAAGGTACCAGGAGAGACACATTCCTGGGAGAAGTCCAGGGGTCAGCAGGAGGACTCTCCTATGAGATACTGGCAGCTGTCCTTTCTCCTTCTCAAAGCCACCAGTCTCTGGGTCAATTCCGTTGCCACATTTCTTGCTTCTGTTCTCTGTTTTTGTCTTCCATTTGTTACTGCTGTCTATTATGGAAGATATCCTGGTCCTGCTAGGACTGTGGATGTGTGGTCTCTGCATTGCTAGGGTGTAGAGTTACCACAGGGATGAGCTGGAGAGTCACTGGTGTGTTTGAGCTGGTAGCTGGGCTCCAAAATTGATGTCAGATCTTAAGCTGCCATATAAGAGAGAATCTGAACATGCTCATGGCAGAGATGCAAACACTCCACCTCCTTTCTTGGAATACCCTACACATGGACCTGCTTCAGGGATGCTTCCATACTGTCTTACACAAAGCCAGCTCTGTCTCACTGCTGGTGGGCATGGGTCTTATTCTGGTCCTGTTTGCACCACTGTCAGCTGGAGCTAGCCCTTCTGAAGCCAGAATAGAAAATGAAGCTCCTTGCCACGTTTACATATTCTACTCCTTACAGCATCATTTGTCCCAGTTTTTTAAGTACTGAATGCTTTGGTAAGAATTTCATTACAGAGCTCAAGTTTTGTCAAGTGCATTCTGCTAGTTTTGCTGGAGGTTGCTAAGCACAGTCTGGTGATTTTTTTTTTTTTTCCCCCTGAATCCTTTGTGCTGATAAGTGTATTTGCCCATGCTGAAGGAAAAAAAAAAAAAAAAGAGAGAGAGAGAGAAAGAGAGAGAGAAATTTAAAATACAGCATGTAAGAAATGGCAGTTTTCTGTCTCATTCCCTGGGAAAAATAACAGGTTGCTCTTGTAGAGGAAGGGCTTCCTGTACCAGGGAAACTACCTCCAGTGGCTCTTTGGGATATAGATATGGACAACCTGAGGATAATTTGGAGGATCTCAGACTCTTTGCCCAATGGCACAGCAGTCAGTGCTGATAATTGATTTCAACCCATCTGCAAGATGAACACCTGCCATGCAATATGGCTCTGCTAGGATTTTCTCTCCCTGCATAGCTGGAGTAAAACCTCCACCATTGGCCACAGCATTTTGGGGCACGCTTGCTTAAAAACCACCTCCTGGTACACCGTTAACAGTGTGTTTTCAACACAGTGCCCTGACACTCAGGCATTTCTGTGGATTTTAATGGGCTCCTTTCTTTCTAAGCAAATTTAATTCCAGCACTAAATAATGCTCCTGGCCTCCAACCTGACTCGTGCTAATTACTCACGTGCCGAACGGGTTTCGAATCCTGTTTGGAAACACTATAGAGTTTATTGTCTTATTAAAAGCACCTAATGTGAGGGGTTTTTTTCCCCTCTCTCTCTTTTTTTTTTTTTTTTTAAGACTGCAATTGGTCTCCTGTGAAATGAAACAGATAAAGCAATAATTTTTCACTAAACTAATTATCAGAGCAGAAGATGCTAATGTGTTTTGCCAACTGTGCCTCGTGTCTCGGTTAAACGTGCAGCATGGTCACGGCTGTTCAGCAACACTTTCCATCTCTGGATGCAGGAAGAGGAGGCTGAATTAAGCTCACCCCTTGCTCACTCTCTTTTGCAGCCATGTTAAGGCGTTTAAGCTCTGTCTGTGCTTGCAGATTTGCTATCAAGTCTGTTTTTGTTGCAGGGACTTCATTTGCCCTTCATGCCTAAGGGTATCTCATTCCTATATCCTATATTCTTGCATTCCTATGCAAGGTCCCAACAACTCAACCTTCAATCCTTCAGCTGTGTTGCAAATGGAGGTGCCCAAAGTCAGTGATGCCTTCTGGAAAGACCCATGAAAGGCTTCCTCCACAGGGGTGTGTGCACAAATGCCTGATTCTGACCACATGTGTGACATCCCACCAAAAATCACTTCTCGTCCTCAGTTCACTGCAGCATGCAACAAGGCTGAGCTTAACTGGTGAAACACATTAAGAGCCTGCAGAAATCCTGCCCCTAGATGTGTAAAGCCTACAAAAAGCCCCAAGTGCTGAGGAGGAAAAAAAAAAAATTAAAATGTCCTTTTCTTGGAAGAAGAAAAAAAATGAGTGAAAGAACAAGGGGAAAATTAAGAATGAAAGATGAAAAGTGAGGTTTCACCTTGAGCAAGTGCAGTGTGTGCTTCTCTAGCTCTCCTCAGAGCATTTGAAAACAGCATTGTAGCTTTGGTAGGGACTGGGATTTGCCTTTCTGATTGCTGTTACTCCTCAAAACAAACAAACAAAACACAATTATCTTCGAATGTTACCCAGGCTAATGTGTGGAACTGGCACTGGGGAGTATAGAGAAGAGGACACCAGGCTAAAAAACATTAATTGGTAATGGAGTTTGTCTATTTGTCAACATGGCACTCGGCTTGGAGAGCTGAACACAAAGCAAGCAAGCTGCAGGAAAACAAATGCATACCAAGCCTTGTCACTGATATTTATTTAATAGCTTGTCACAAGCAGAAAACGTGGATCAAAGGTAGGAAAGGCAAGGAAGGAGCAGTTTCAGTCCAAGGCATCCATTCTGCATTGCATCAGGGTTCACTTCTGGATCAGGGGATGTTCTGCCACATCGTGTTACATCAACAGAGCTGTGAAATGATGGAGCCTAATGCAGAGTGAGTGTAGGGAATGGGAAGTAAAACAACAACCCCTTGTTTTCTTATTCATTACTCACCGTGGGTTTGGGGGTTATCCAGGAACAGAGATGCTGTTTTAAGTGAGGTGGGGAGTTGAGGTTGCCAGGCTGTGCTTGCTAAGAGAACACTGGAAATTGCCTATGGGATTTGAGGTGGTCCTATCCTGCCTCCAGAACAAATCATGCTGGTAGAGGCTTTGAGTTTTCCCTTTGCAATCGTTGGGAAAACCTTTACAAAAGAACTCCTTGCTCTAAGTAAAAATAATTGTTTCTTCTTCCTATATTCCTGTTAATCTTAGTCTCAGATCACTTTAATGGGCTGCACCTTCCCCTTATTCAGCTACAAACATCGATCCTGCCCCTCAGCATGAACGTGCAAGGTAAGGCTCATTGATTTTTGGTGATGGAGGTTGTGGTGTATCACATCTCTGCTGGGGACGCTGCTGGAGGGATGCACATGTCCACTTTATCCACCTGAGCAGAGGTGGCTGCTGGCCTCAAAAGACCTGTAGAAGTTAACTACCCTCAGATGCATTTTCTACCAGGCAATCAAAGCATGAAGCTTAAATGGATAGGGAGGGAGGTGGAAAAAAACAGTGTGGGAACAACTGAGGCTGCAGAAGGAGACAAAATGCCAGTTGAAACATATGCATTGTTCAGCTATCAAAGAGCAAAAATGAACTTGAAATTCAACTCATTTTCATCTTTTTGCATCAGAATAT
>VWYK01111698.1:59579-85651 GCA_013399775.1 Semnornis frantzii | reverse complement strand
GTACCATTGTTGTGTGGAGCTCAGTGGAAAGATAATTTTTTTTTTTTTTTTTTTTGAAAGCTCAGTTCTCATTCTTTAGCAGTTTTCTCATAGATAGCTTAGGAGAAAAAAAAATCTGGTTGCATCAGCATAGATGTGATGAGCTGAGAAGAGGAACTAGAGATTTATCTGTTGAATTTCCTAGGCTTGTATTTACTGGATACATCACATTCCTTATTTGCTAATTGAATTGAATAATTATTCAATTGAGTCTCACACAGAGGGATTTTTTTTTTTATCTCCATTAGCAGAGCTAAAAGCACATAAAAAAGCTGTAGGTGTGTTCCAGCCCTTCTTTGTGTAGATCACTCAGAAAATAGTGTCTTTTTAATAGCAGTGGCAGTAACCATCTAATCACCTGAATTAGGAAGGCTCTGGCAATTGGCAAGCATTCTCTTTTCCTCCCTGTTAAATATTTTGTCAAGCCTTTTCACAACTCTGGCTGCTGCTGGTTTCCCTCTTTCTCCAAAAGCTGCTTTGTTTTTTTTTTTCCAGCCAAGGAGACTCACTCCCTACAACTACCTGAAAGGAGGTTGGAGTGAGGTGGGGCTTGGACTCGTCCCTCAAGGAACTGGGGACAGGACAAGAAGAAATGGCCTCAAGTTGCAGAAGAGGCTTAGATTGGCTTTTAGGGCTTGGATTGGCTATTAGGCTAAGTGGTTAGGCATTGGAACAGGCTGCCCAGGGAGGTGGTAGAGTCACTGTCCCTGGGCGTGTTCAAAAAATGTGTGGATGTGGCACTGTGGGACACGGTGGTGTTGGGTTGATGATTTAGACTTCATTTTAGAGGGCTTTTCCAACCTTAATGGTTCTGTGATTCTGCTCTATTAGTTGAGCTCTCCTGTTTCCTGAATGCTCCTTCAGAGCTCCCAAGGGCAGCGTTGTGCTAACCCAGCACTGACCCAGCACCTTGAATCACAGCAACATCCAGGTTGGCAAGGCTCCTCAGGGTCACCCAGTCCAACCTATAACTCTACTTGACAAGATCCACCTTAAACCATATCCCTAAGCTTTGGTGGGTAAAGCCTGGCACTGCCCTTGCACTTATCCAAGAAGGGAAAACTAAAGCAGGAGCTCCAGGGCTGGAAGCACCTGGGGTTTGCCTGCTCCACCATAGAGAACCATCTTTGTTGCTCCTCAGATAACCCTTAGCTAGTCCTGCACTTCCCAAGGTGATAAGTCATCAGACCCTGGGTTAATGGAAGCATTGACTGGGCTCCTCCCATGCCATGGTAGGGGTGTTGGTGACACCAGTGCTGCTATCTCAGCACAGGAACCCCTGAAGCAAACTCCCACCAGAATATCCAGAATCTTGCTGATCTCTTCCCCTAATCATCCTTCTGAGAAGAGTCTCTTGGTGGGTGAACAGAGAAGGTCATGTTGGTTTGTGATCTTTCAGGCTATTTCTGTACAAGGGGGTTGAGGTTTTTCTTCTTTTTTGTGGCTTTTGATTTGCTTCATTTAATGGCCATGAGGTGGTGCTGGGTCAGTGGTTGGCCTTCAAGGTTTTCCTTCTTTTTTTTGTTGCTTTTGATTTGGTTCATTTAATGGCCATGAGACGGTGTTGGGTCAGTGGTTGGCCTTCAAGGTCTTTCTTCTTTTTTTGTGGCTTTTGATTTGGTTCATTTAATGGCCATGAGATGGTGTTGGGTCAGTGGTTGGCCTTCAAGGTTTTTCTTCTTTTTTGTGGCTTTTGATTTGGTTCATTTAATGGCCATGAGATGGTGTTGGGTCACTGGTTGGCCTTCAAGGTCTTTCTTCTTTTTTTGTGGCTTTCAATTTGGTTCATTTAATGGCCATGAGATCGTGCTGGGTCAGTGGTTGACCCTGATGATCTTCAAGGTCTTTGCCAACTGAAATGGTTCTGTGATTCTATACTTGCAGTAGATTAGCTGCTCTAGCAAGAGCCTCTTTGCAAATTTTTCTGCATCTACAGTTTGCTGCTGAATGTCTTTTGGTGGGGAAATAGCTCAGCAATAAAAAAACCCCACACCACTATGGGAGAAGCATTTAAGCATAACCTGCAGGTGCTGCCAGACAGATGTACTTAATCACTGTGGTGAGCATAGAAAGCTTCAGCTTAAACCATATCAAGTTCAAACAATTTTATACATGGCCTTAGCAGCATTATTGGTTCTACCAACTTTTCCTCCTGAGCTCTGAGCTACAACAAGGTCTCTTTGGAAGAAATTAAAAAAAAAGAGGAGGAGAGGAAACCCTTGGGACCTTCTGCTGATTAAACACACTGCCTTTGCCTCAAAAAGTTTATGGTTCAGCCATGGAGCAGATGTTTGCTGAGTAAGTAAGTGTGCTGTGACCTGGCCTTGAGCAGACAGGCAGCATCCGAGGTGTGAAAGGAGACAAAAGTCAATAAATACACCACTTACCATTTACTCAGCCCAAACAAAATACTTCATGGAGGCACCAGCCTAGCTTTGAAAAGTTATAGCACACATTACAGTTCCCCTGCAAGGTGGATGGCAAGGTTGGATGGCACTCTGCTGGCCATACCTACAGCTCAATGAGAACACCGTGCCAGGCTGATGTTACTACCGCTGCTGCTTTTCTTTCTCTCCCTCTCCCTGCTGCTGTTGCGTAATAGTCTGTGGAAAGAGGCTTCTGCCACTTCATGAGCAGTTGGAGGAGCTGCATGGACTCTTACAGCATTTATTCCAGCTCCATCAGCTCATGAATAGGGAGTGGGTTTAAAGCTCTGCTCTTCTTGGCAGAAGTCCCCCTTGGGTTCCCCTGTTTCTCTCCTGCCATCTTGCTTTGCTTCCTGATCAATCAAAAAATCTAATTGCATTGAAGGTGGAGAAGAGCAATGAAATGAGGAATCCTTGGCAGAGACAGGCTTAAAGCTTCTCACCTTAGACAATCTCAGTTCAGTGGATTTTGGAATGTCATGGTAAAGCTTTATCTGGTTCATTATCCATCTCCCAAGCCTGAGTCTAGGGGAAAACAGCTCTTTGGACCCATAAGTGCTACAGATGTGGCAAAACAAGAGGACACAGTCTCAAGCTGCAACAGGGCAGGTTTAGGCTTGAATGTTAGGAAGTTCTTCATGACAAGAGTGATTGACATTGGAATGGGCTGCCCAGGGAGGTGGTGGAGTACCCATCCCCGGAAGTGTTTAAAAGGAGGCTGGATGGGGCACTTAGTGCCATGACTTAGTTAATTAGGCGTTAGGTTGGACTCAATGATCTTGAAAGTCTTTTCCAATCTGGTTAATGTTGTGATTCTGTGAAATATCTCATCCAGATGATGGTTTCTTATGAATTGGGAGCATTGTGCTCAGCACCAGACTGCAGTCCCAGCAATCTCAGCAGCCTGATGTTCTAAAAGGATCTCCTGGTCTCTTCTGTAGAAAGAAGCATAGGGAAGATCAAATAAACCAAATTCTTTTGGATGCATTTCCTATCATTGACTTCTCAGAAGTAATGGCTAGCTTGGATTTTACCTTCCAACTTCCTTTCTTAGTAGGCTGTTTATAGAAGTTTCCCAAGGTTGCTGCTGGATGTGCTCCCGAAAGACCCTCTCTCTGCTGAATAATCAGCTGAAATACTAATGAGAAAATCCTTTCACTGGGCAACAGCCTTCTTACTTGAATGCTGCATTATCAACTCAGAATTATTCAGAGAGATCTGAGGAATTTACTTTAGGCAGCTTAGGAGATAAATTCAGTGCAGCAAGTTATCGTGGTTGATTTAAGTGGTTAAGACTTCTTCTGAAAACCTGTTCCGCTCAATCTGCCTCCCAAGAAGTTCCTGCTGGAGCTCTTCTCTTCAGGTTCAAATGCCATCTGAGTGATGAAAGAACCACCCCAGGGATCAGGGTAGGTTGGGGGCTGATCTGTTGGAAGGCAGCAAAGGGGAAAAGGATATGGGGGTCCTAGTGGATGGGAGGGTGACCATGAGCCAGCAATGTGCTCTGGTGGGCAGGAGGGGCAATGCCACTCTGGGGTGTATTAGAAGGGCTGTGGCTAATAGGTCAAGAGAGGTTCTCCTGCCCCTCTGCTCTGCCCTGATGAGGCTGCATCTGGAGGACTGTGTCCAGTTCTGGGCCCCCCAGTTCAAGAGGGACATAGAACTGCTTGAGAGAGTGCAGCACAGAGCCACAAAGATGCTGAAGGGAATGGAACAGCTCTGTTAGGAGGAGANGGGTTGTGGAGTCTCCTTCTCTGGAGATATTCAAAACCTGCCTGGATATGGTCCTGTATGATCTGGTCTGGGTGACCCTGCTCTGGCAGGGGGTTGGACTGGATGAGTTTTGGAGGTCCCTTCCAGCCCCTGACATTCTGTGGCTCTATGAGTGCAGCCAGCAGCTTCTCCTTCGCTGGCCAGGGGTGATGCCCCTCCAGCCTCTGGGTGCCCAGGAGTGACACTCCTCTAGCCTCTGGGTGCCCAGGGTGTGTGGGGTTTTAGAAAGGCAACCACTTCCTGGGCTCCATCCAAAGAAGTGTGACCAGGAGGAGGAGGGAGGTGATACTGCCCCTTTGCTCTCATGAATCTCCACCTGGAGCACTACATCCACTTATGGGGCACCTAGCACAAGAAGGACATTGAACTGTTGGAGAGGTTCAAGAGAAAACCACAAGGATCAGAGGGCTGAAGAACCTCCTCTGTAGGGACAGGCTGAGGGGGTTGGGATTGTTCAGCCTGGAGAAGGCTCATGGGAGACCTTTTAGCAGCCCTCCAGTACCTGAAGTGGGCTACAATAAAGCTAAAAGAGACTTTTTGCAAGAGTTTGCAGTGACAGAACAAGAGGGAATATTTTTGAGCTGGAAGAGGGCAGACTTGGACTGGATATTAGGGAGAAAATCTGTACAGTGAGGGTGGTGAGGCACTGGAGCAGGCTGGCCAGGAAAGTTGTGGATGCCCCCTCCCTGGAAGTGCAATCCATCCTGGTGACATCCAACTCCCTGTTTTCATCTTTTAGCTTGTTTGGGGTCCAGGTACAGATGTGTGGAGGACCTGTGTCTGTGCTTTACTCTGCAAACACACTCGAACAGCCTGGTGCTGGGATCTTTGCTGGTGCATATCCCTTAGCTGGGATTATAAAACCTCACAGGTCTATCTTTTTCCTTTCCCCTTCCTCTCTCATTGTACCATATCCCTGAGGAGAATCTGTAGTTCCCTCAGGATGCTGCCTTAAGCTCATTCCAGCAGTGCCTTGCCTGGAGAAACCCTGGGTCAGCACATCCCTTTCTCCACCATTAAAAAGGATAATGAGGAGGTTTTTACTCCATTTCTGTTGGGTCTCTTGTGCTAGAAACTTCCCACAGTGTCTCACCAGGATATTGCCTCAGAATCCTTTGAAAGAGGATGCAAAATCACAGCTCCAGTCCTATTAACCCCTTGTTCTTTCTCCCACTCCCTTTTAAACTCACGAGTAACCCCTGACCACGTTTCTAACTCATATTCCTGCCAATCTTTAGTGTGGCATTTACCACCACAATGAATTTCCCAGCTCTGAGGACATGGACCAGAGGTAGGACTTGAGAGATGCAATCTCTTGACAGGTAGCAGGGCACAGTGAACTTTAGATCTGAAAGATGTGTCCAATATGAGCTGGTTCTGTAACTGAATGTGGACGCTATTGATATTTAATATCTTACCAGGAGGCAGGAGTGTTTGAAGGACAAGCATTCATAATTTGCTTTGACATTTGACATGATCAAGCGAGTCAAGTAATAATATTCCCTTTCTGCATTGTCAAAAAGATAATGAGTTTCATAACTATTGGTAGTATGGGAAAAATGCAGCCTGTGTAGTGTAAAATGTGTGAGAGCTGCTAGATATTCTTCTATAAATTGTATATATCGTGCTCTTTTGATGGCCCTATTCAAACACAGCATGCCTATCCTTTTTAATTTTCTGGTTTGCTGTGCAAGTCTCCAGCAAAAGAGAATTTTTTTCCCCCCTTTTCTTTTCTTTTTCTTTTTACATGAAAAAAAAATGTTTTCTTCAAATTATTTATAGAAAGAGCAGTGCTGTCATCGAGTCTGTCTCATCATATCATTCTTGGGTATCAATTTCTAGGCTCAGATGACAAACCAGAGCAGCTCCTTTTCCAATAGCAGCATCTGGCTTCCTGGCAAACTTGAAATGCAGTTATCTGGAAAGCTTCAGAGTGGCTTCTGAGCACATTTTATTTATTAGAAAGCAGTTGTGTTGCTTTGCCTCCCATGACTAAGCCAAAGAATATTTAATATATTAAAAAGAATAATAGAATCGAGGCCAAGCTGTTGTCCCTCAAGTGGCAAGAGAACAACAATATTTTTCCTTTAAGATGTCTGTTTCTTTAGCTCTGAAGGACAAGCTGAAACTATTCATGCTGACTTCAGATGACCTTTTATAGGACTGAAAAAGAAATTCAGCCTCATAACTGTCAAAAAAAAAAAAAAAATCCACTTCACCTTTTTCCAGACTCAGCTCTCTGAAATGCAGTGGTGACTTCACTGGCAGCCTCCCCTTGCTGGAGAGAGCAGACCCCACACACAGAGTGAGGTCCTCAGAGGTGAAAGATTATGTCCTTGCAATAGATGATAAGTTATAATAGGAGGAATAGTTGGGTTGGTAGGTCAGGCACTGTACCAGCCTTCAGAAGATGTGAATCCAGCCTTCATTCTGCACAGAATTTATGAGCTTGGCAAGTCATTTGGATCCAGCTTTGCAAAGGTCTCCTGATGTGGTTCAGTAGGTATCACACTAATCTGCAAGGTCTTATCCAAGGTATATAAAATAGTTTGAGGAGCAACTTCAATATTGCTTCTTAAATATACCTGTCACATAACTGACACCTTCTGTCACATCTCGTTTTCTTGCAAGGTTCTTTGCTGGGGCTGGAGATCTTTGTGCTTGTGACGCTCTGCTGCTGATCTGGTGAGTTGAATGGAATCCCTCCACTGTCCTGTGTATAAAAGGAGATTATCTCTCACTGCACAAAATGTCTGGAGCATTTCTCCAGTCCTCCATAAATTGTATAATCTGCAAGAAATTATTAAGGATTTTTTGTTCCTACATATCAGCACCAAATTACATAGGAAAGATATTGATAACCATGGGAGATGACAGAAGTCAATGACATAGATGTCCTTATCTCTTTAAGACACTCATAGATGCTGAAATCTGTTCCCACATGCATAGAGCTAAAAGCTGAGAAAGGACAAGGGAGGATGAAATATCTGTTGCAGGCTTTGATGATGGTTAGACTTGTATCTACATCAAAAGCTCTGTTTAATTGAAGTGATTATTTCCATTCCGAGGAGGAATTCTCTTGAGTTTCTCTTGAGCACTCTCCCAAAGTTTCTTGTAGCAAAAGCCTGGCGGTGTTGTTCTAGATGGCAGATTAAAGTAAGCCTGATCTGTTCAAGTCAACGTCTTTGACACTTAGCAGCAGAAGCAGTGATGCTAAATGGTAACATCTTGCAGTTTTATTCTGATACCAGTGGTGTCTCTTGGGCAAGATTTTATTAGTGGCAGCTCTCAGTGAATTCAGTTAAAGCCAAAGTTTCATCTCCAAAGTAACTGTTACTCAGTTCAGAAATAAAATGATGGAGCATAGGATTTCATTTAGAGCTCTGAACATCAACATCAAGGAATCAAAACCATTCTATTTCTGCAGTGTAAAAAGCATTTCTGGGTTTGGACACTTGCCCTTATTGGGTGTTGTCTTGGAGTGGAGGAGCTGAATTACAGGGGGAAGCTGTGGGCCTGCCTCTTCTCCTCGTCCTGATCTTCTGTCTCTGCTCCAAGCTTGGAACAATTGGGTCTTAATTCTGACTGAGGGTGGGTGGAGGATGCTACTGCAGTGCAAAACACCCTGCCAAGGCTGCTTTTCTGCTACGTTCAGTGGCAGTATTATGGGCTGTACCATGAGCAAAGTCTGCAAATCCAAGGTGAGATGGTGGGCAACCTTGCCTACATGCAGTGGGTCAGATAGCTTGCGTGTTTAAGAAAAGGCTACATGCTTTTTTGCTGTTGAGGAGAGTAAGCTTCCCTTCCACCACGAATGGAGATTATTCAATGGTTGGATTTAATGAATTCAGGATCCTTAGAAAATCACTAGAGCCAGACATCAATGTAAAATACTCCACCAGCTTTCAGTAGTGGAATATAATATTAGCTCTCCCACAATCTACTTCATGCATTTCAAAAGAACAGAGAACATTTTTAAACTAAAGAAGATAGCTTGGGCAGAAAATGATTGTCTGTCTTGGATGCTTCTCTGTAACCCTTTAGGAGCTGGAATTATTTCTCACAGGGCAATAGAAACAGAAACAGATGTTTTCTGTGCAAAAACATGCAGGGGGAGGAAGGGAAGCAGGAGATTCTATTAACTAAATTCTGTTAATGTAGCATTACCTTACACAATCAATAGGACCACATGGGAGGGTTGCTGCAGGGCTGGTGGCTCTGAGACCATGGAAAACCCTGCAGCTGTGTGTCCCCTTTTGTTGGTGGAGGCTGCTGAGAACCCACCAGAGCAACCACCATTCATCCTATCTCTTGTTGGGTGTCTAAACTGGGAGGACTTGAGGAGGATGTTTCAGCACCAAGCGGAAGCCCTGCCCTGCTTCCAGCCCTTCCTCTTCTCCATGCTGTGGAGAGGCAGCTGCAAGCAGCTCTCTCAGGCAATACAGTAATACAAATAAATAATATTAATTAAGGCTCAATGGGTTTAAAAAGCTATGGAAATAGCTTCTCTCCTGCTGTTTCAGTATCTCATTTTCCCACTCCGTCCAAACCCCCAAAGCCCAAAGGAACAAACATATATTTTAAATGAGAAGTTTGTTGAACCTCATTAAACTTAAATGCTTGATCCAGTTTTTTCTGAACGAGGCTCTGCTCTGCTCTTGAGTTTACCTGACTCCATTCTTCCATCCCTAATGGAGACATTCATTTGGAAGGTGATTTTGCAAAGGCGCCGATAGACCTACAAAGCACAGCCGAAAAGCATAATTTACATCCTTGAACCAAGCAGCTCACTTTGGAGCTCTTCTGTGCTTCCAGGCTTCACGTCTGAGCAATTTGCTGAGGTCTCTGTGAAACAAAGACCAGCTTTTAATTGGTATTTGCTTTTTTGCTTCCCCAGCCTTCATGAAAAGGATGAGCAGCTGAGCAGCATCTCTGCGTTGGTATGCTGAGCGGTGGAGGCACACAAGCACCTGCAGCCATCCACGCACAGCTTGGGAAGAGCGCTGTATTTCTCGAGGTTTGTAGCTCTTGTCCTCCCACTCCCTAATTCATATACATAAAACTGGTGTGCTGCCACGTTCCCTCCACACGAATGCATTAGCTGATCAGGAAGGCTTCCCATTCATCTGGCTTGTCACTTGGATGAAGTGGAGGCAGGACCGAGTTGTCAACTTGCAGTGATGAGAGTCAGGGGTGGAAGGCAGAAAAACACGATTGAAAAAAAATGGTGTAGATACTTCTCCCCTTGGTTTTCCAAAGGAAAATATTTTCGGGTGCTGGATTCTCTCCATCCTCTTCCAAACAGGAGGAAACCAGCAACCCAAATACAACCTCCTTGCGTAACTAATGGCAGAGCGAGGCCGCGGGAGGAAATCGTGGCTAAGCCCCCACACACGTTTTGCTCTGCTGTAGCTTCCTGACAATTCTGTGCCTTGGGATCTCCTTGGAAGTGCCACACTTCGTCCCCACTGCCTCTGGCCCCATTTTTACGTTGATCTCCAGGGCAGCCTGTGCTGCAGGAGGAAGGCGTGAGTAACCTACCCTAGACACAGTAGTGACGGGGCAGAGATTTCCACCCATTGGGTGGGCAACACCTTCCTGCTCCCTAGACAAATTGTGGACGGATGCTTACGCAAAGCTCCCATCATCCCGTGAAGTTGCCCCTTCAGTGGTGGCACAGTGCTCCTGCTGCCACCTGAGCCCGCAAAGGAGCAAGGCGATGTCTGAGCTCCCCGGGGGACTGCAGACCGGGGGCTATCAACTGGATGCTGTGATCTGGAGGCTGCGGACTCTAGGCTAGGAGCTGGGAAGAGGGATGTGCGGATAGGAGCTGTAAACCGTGGCTGGAGGCCGGCAGCACATCGTGGGACCGGAGGGTCTGCTCACCTCCTCGGGGGTCCGCACCGGGGCGGTCCGCCCCTCCCTCTCTCCCTCCCGCGGCCGGGGCGGGGCGCGGCTGTNGGGGGCTATGAAGCACCATGGTGTGGTGTGACCGTGGCGTCCAGATGCTGCTGACCACGGTGGGAGCTTTCGCCGCCTTCAGCCTCATGGCCATCGCCATCGGTACCGATTACTGGCTCTACTCCAGCGCCCACATCTGCAACGGCACCAACATCACGACGGACGAGGCGCAGGGACCGCCGCGGCGGGCTCGGGGCGACCTCACGCACTCGGGGCTCTGGAGGATTTGCTGCCTCGAAGGTACCGGGAGTGGGGGGAAACCGAGTGGCGCCGGGGACGGGGAAGCAACTTCCCGGGGGGACAGAGCCGGCTGCGCGCTCGGAGCTGCTGGGCAAAGCCCAAGCGGAGCCGGAGCCGCTGCCTCGGACACGGCCGAGGAGGAGGATGGCGTTACCGTGGCAACCGGCATCTCCGAGATTGCCATGGGAACCGGGCGGCGGGATGTGGAGCTCTGCCCGGGGGAGTTCTGGCCAAGGGGCGACCTCACTTCGAGACCCACCCCCAGCACAGGGGTTCGGGGCTTTGGGGAGGTCCCGGTGGGTTCGGGGCTTTTCGGTGCTTTGGGGAGTGTCTAAAACCCTGCAGACTCTGGAGCTGGCGACCCCCGGGACTATGGCCTCAGGGGATTTGGGGCTCAGCCACAGCTCTCGGGCAGGACGGTGGAAACCCAAGTTCCTCTCTGTCTATGCTTAGACAGAGGCACGGGAAACCTGGTTGAAGATGCTGCCGCTAACGTTCAGGTGCCTCAATGGACTCGGGGTCACTTAATACGGTCCAAGGGACTGGCTGGGTAACACCGACAGATCAAAGATGCGTGGCTTAGGGCCGGGCTGGGTGGCAGGACCCCCTCAGGTCCCCGCAGAGGCCAAACATGTGGCTGCTGCTTTGAAAATGGAGTTGGAGCGAAGGCGCGGCGGTAACTGCCGGGACAAAGAAGCACATGGGTGTTGAGAGGATTTGACATAGCGGCTCGGAAAGCCCAGATGGAAAACCACATCTGTCTGCCGAGCTCCGACCGTGGGGAAACCAGCAGTCGCCCAGGGAAGGGGCACACGCTGCTGGCCCTGGGCTCTGAAGCCCCTCGCCGGCTGGCTCCGTTCCCTCCATATGAACGGAGTCTCGGTGGTGCTGGGGAAAAGGGAGAGCGGGGAGGAAAGCTGTTGACTTGCTAAGCTGCTCTGTGGCTGTTGGGGGCTGCCCACAGTAATGCGCTTGGCACGTTGACTTCAGCGCACCTAATTCCATCAGCACAACTTAGCACACACCAACTTTACCTGCCTGGTTTCCTGGGTTATTCTAACTGACAGACGGCTCAGCCCAGGTTCAGGCTAGCAGCTGTGCTCTGAAGGGTTGGTTTGGGTTTTTGGGGTTTTTTTTTTTCCTCCCTAGAAAAGGCTGTGGCATGGTAGAAGAACCTCATCCTCCCGTCTGTTCTTATCTTTCCCTTCTGCTAGCGATTTAAAGCTGCAGCATCGTTCCTCTCTTAAAATACCAGCTTTGCTACCTAGTAATAGTATGCATACCTAGAATAGCTGTTGGAGAGGAAAATCTGTTTAGACAATAAAGAGAAAAAGAATTGCTGAAACGTGAAGGTTTACAGGTAATACTGATGCTTGGCTTTATGACTCCTGGAGGAAATCTAACTCTCGAAACAGGCTTTTATGACACCTGGAAAAGGAGGGCTTGCATCTGAGAGCTCCTGAGTCTGCTGGAGAGATGCTGAGCATCCTCCACTTGAACCAGATTGTGTCATCTTCACTGAGCTTTTTCTAGTGTCTTCAGTCTCTGTTTTATATAGAGAATAAGTTTGTTTGCATCTTGTGGGAGTTGCTGAGCTTGCTCTGCAAGACCAGGCCTATCATCTCTGGGACAAATCCCAGAGATTTCCAAAGTCAGGATTTCTGTGTGGTCTTCCAGGAATTTCGTTCATTGGAGTGAAGTGCAGCTTGGACTGAAACTGGTAGATTCTTTGCCTTGATTTCAACTGGACTCAAATCAGAACTTGATTAAAAGACAGAAGGCAGTGAAGTCATGAGAGATGGGCAGCACTGAAAACAGTGCCCAATAATGGTGGCTGGTGTCCAGTGTTGGTGCATCACTGGGTCAGTGCCCAATGTGAAGCTCATCCTGAGCACATTCAATTTGCAAGGGTACCCGTGGGCCATTGCACCCAGTAGCTGTGTGCAGGTGAGCTCTGAAGCCTTCAGGGAACAAAAAAAGCATTTCATGAACCCCATCTCTCCAAGGGCAATTGAGCTCTTCTGCTCAAAATTCAAATAATCAAATTGCAAAGTTACCAATTTGAAAGTTGTCAAATATGTGCTAAGAATGGACACTTTGGGAAAGCTGTCATCTGTTCACAGATATGAGGAACAGTGACTGCATTCTCTCCTACATTTCCAGTATGTTCTGCCTTTGTAGGATAAAATGTATAGAGACGTTAAAATATTCATGGTTTAAACCATATCATGAGACTTCGGTGGCAGCACAGAAAGGTTCCTGTCTCATGAAAATTATGAAACTATCTCTAGAAGCTGGTTTAAAACAACAGCACCTTGCCTGTTCCAGAGCATCCCTCCTTCAGAGTGAGTGAGTCTACATCATAGTTGTAACTCTGAGGAGGTACACGGCAAGAAAATAATCCCAGTTACAGATTTTTGTATGTGATTAAATGGTCCAACTTTAAACCTGTTTTTAGGGCTATTTTTGTGGTTTGGAGTAATAATTCTAAAAACCTACTGAATTTATTTTAAGCACCATTTCACTCATCTCCAAAGGACAAATCTAAGATGTAATGCGCAGAAGCTGAAAATGCCTTAAACAGCCTCTCTGTGATTCCATTTGCCATGAATAAAAGCACCTCATGGAGCAAACATCAGGCCAGCCAAGATTTTCCATTAGAAGGTTTGATCAAGTATATCCATCCAACAACCTGTGTGCTGGATTTCAAAGGATTGCTTGCTCAGAATTCCCAAATTTTGAGCACAATCATTGAAAGAGAATGGAAAAGAACAGCCTTCTCCTCAAGTCATGAGGGGTTCCTCAATGCTTTCCTGCTTATCTTCCTTGAGACAGTATTTTACAACAAATTAGCATCCTGATGATGGCTGCAGCAATGCAGTTTAGGGCTCCAGCATATCACCTTTGTCTGGAGCTGCAGTTGTCTTGGGGATGAAGTCATGTTTTAGTTCTAGTAGTCAATACTACTATGGAGCTTAGTCACTCAAGAAGGAGCGTTAATGATACATCAGTCAAGCTCTTGCCTGTATAATCCCAACTTTGTTCTTTTAGCATGTTTGTCAGAGCTGGAGGTAGGAGGCTCATTGAGTGGCTTTTAAATAACAGCAGTGTTTTTCTGCATGGATTTTTGAAACTTCTCTCCGAGGTAATTGCTGCAGGTAGGAAACTGTTTAAAGGAATTCTTGGTGGGAATGCGTAGCAGAAGTGGATGTGACTCGACTGAGTCTCCAAGGTAAAACATCCCAGGGGCTCCCTGGCAAAACTGGGGTTTGGTTTTCTGAGACCGCAGCACCTACAGCAACTGCAGCTTTGACAGCTGAAGTTAAGCTGTCGCTGAAGTATGAAGTTCCTGACAAATCCCCCATGCAGCCATCCCTCCACACCTGAAATCTGCATCTCAACCCAGCAATTAATAATAAGAGCAAGTCAGCCCCATTTGGAGTGGCTGCTGTTGCGTCCCACACCCACGCTCGAGCTATGGTTAGTTGTCACAAGCTGTGAGTCCCTGTCAAGATGGTGCAGAGCAGAGTCTTGCAAACACAGCAGATGCTGCGTCTTACAAATAATCATGGCGTGGTCCAGCTAGCCTGAGGAAGAGAGATTAAGCCACCATCATTTTCCAGCAGCCCCTATGCCTGTGGTAAATGTGTAGCACAGTGATGCAAGCCTGGCACAGTCTTACTCACAAGGAGGATCTGTTGTTAAAATAGTTGCCTAGAGAAAAAAAAAAAGGGGGGGGGGGTGTTTAAAAAGAGAGAGAAGATTCTAAAATCACCACTTTATCCACTGAAACCACTTATCTTGGTGAACAATCGTGCTGAAGTTAGTAGGACAACTCGCAATAGAGAGCTGTGCAGACTCTGTGACATCAAGATCTGAAATCAAGTACTCTACTTGTAATTTAAATTTATTCAAAGAGTATTTTATTAAACACTTCAGCATATGAAGCTCTTTGAACCCATTGTGCCAAATGCTTTTTGTATTCCCTGTTTGCCATTTACTTTTCAAGTGGTGCAATTGGTTGTATAATTCACATGGACCCAGGTGTCTTTCCTGACTGGATGGCTGGAAGGTTTCTAATTGGCAGGAAGGATTGAGTAAATCATTTATGACATGAAAACTTGCACAAACACCACCCCCACCACCCCCATTTGCACAATTATTTGCAGGTCTTCCACCTCGGATGAGTGCACACAAACATGGGGGCAGCGGCCGGCGCATGCGCTGCTTCCATGGATACTCTTGAAAACAAAATAAAAATGCTTATACAAATGTTTGAGGCAAGCAAATAAAGGAAGGCTGCCATCCATCAAGGCTGTAAATTCATGGCTCATCCCAAAAGGAAGAATATTCGTTAGTATTCCTCAGAGTGAAGCTGTGGAGCACCGCCACGATGCGTGATAAACTGAGCACTGTGCACCTTTATCTTCAAGTGCAATGGCCAAAGTTTTGTTTGTCAAAGAGCAAATATCACTTTAAGTGTCAGGCATGACCTGCCTTGGAGGTTACAGCCACAGGCACTGTAAGAAGTGTTTGGTCCTTTCGGTCTTTACAGGCATGGGAGCCTATAATCATGTGATGAGAGCAAGCAACTGCACATGGAGAATGCACAAATGGCAATTAGCAGTTGGCAAAGTTTTGTTTGTCAAAGAGCAAATATCACTTTAAGTGTCAGGCATGACCTGCCTTGGAGGTTACAGCACAGTAAGAGGTGTTTGGTCCTTTTGGTCTTTACAGCTGTGTGAGCCTATAATCATGCAATGAAAGCAGGCAACTGCACATGGAGAAGGCACAAATGGGTGTCTCAGCTGTAAGGAGCTTCCCCTGTGTGTGCCAGAGCCTGCTTGTAGGACAACTATACAGATTTTGTGCATGCTTTACGAAGAACAAACATTCATCTGAACAACCAAAGCCCATCCACTTTGAACCCTTCAAAACGAACACGTTGCAGAAGGACCTTTCTGAGATCCAGCCCAAATTTCTTTTGTTCTTTCTTTCCATGCATCCTGCTCATCCCCTCTCTGTTTCCTTGGGAAAACACATGCTGTTGAGGAAATGTCTGTGCTTCACTCATTGTTTTTTAAAGCATTTCTTAGAGCTCCAACATCACCTTTGCAGCAGTGGTGGATGCAGCCTGGTTTTGCTAGCAGCTGATGGAGTGATTTCTGACAGCCTTTTTAGCTTTGGTTGTTGGGTTTTGGGTTGGAATTTTTTTGTTTGTTTTGGGGTTTTTTTGGGTTTTGTTGTTTGGGTTTTTGGGGTTTTTTTTGAACAAGCATTCCATTTGCTAGAGAGAGTTTGTGAATTTGGAGCAATCTTTAGGGATGCAGAGTTCAATCTCTTTGATATGTTGTCCATTGCATAACATATTTGAAGACGCTGAGGAGTTCTGTGCTGGGGGAGCTGTCAGCAGAAGATGGGTTAAGGCATTATCTGTTTTCCCCTCAAATAAAAGCAGGAGATGGGTTAAGGCATTATTTGTTCTCCCCTCAAATAAAAGCAGGGATCTCCTAAATGTGTCTCTTTGAATGTTTCTAACAGAGGGTCTCAAATGACTGTATTGATGTAACAAAACCTCCCTTCTTCCTGAGATGCTCTGTGAAACAAGGATCTGAAGCTAATTGACTGAATATATGTTGCTTAATGAATTCATTGCTGTCTTAAACTCCATCTCCTGTATAACCAGTAGGGAGCTACCAGGCCATGTGGAGGTTTTGGTTTTTCCTCCGTGGCTCTCAGCACATCAGATAGCCAAAAGGAATGCTTAGAACCCAAAAGACTTTCAGTGCATTAGGAAGCTCCCTGAATCATTGAATCATTAAGGCTGGAAAAGACTTCTGAGATCATCAAGTCCAGCCTTCAACCCAACACCATCATGACCACTAAACTATGTCCCACAGTGCCACATCTACACTTTTTTTCAACTCCTCCAAGAATGGTGGCTCCACCACTTCTCTAGGCAGCTTATGTCAATGCCTGAACACTCTTTCAGGAAAGAACTTTTTCCTGATATCCATTCTAAACCTCCCCAGCCCAATTTGGGGCCATTTCCTCTTGCCCTGAATGCTGCAAACCAATTGAAGCACATTTGTTCTCCAGCTGGAAAGCTCCTTCATCTGTGCAAGGTGTCACACACGGATGATGTTCATCTTACCTAGGTTTCAGAAGTGTTTTCTGCATAACCAAGGAGGTTTTACCAGCAGGGTACCTGTGGCTGGGTTGTGCTGCAGTTACTGTTTTATTCTGTATATAATTATGCTCTCTACTGTAGATGGTTGACAGATGGCATTTGTGGTAGTATCTGTCAGAGCCATAGTAAGGCCTTGTGGGGTTTGGGGAGGTTGTTTGCAATGTAATTGTAGTCTTTGGGCTTCTTCCAGCAGCTGTTAGCTTTCACTGACCTTCAGCTTTCAAGGCCAGGTTGGATGGGTCTTTAAACACCTGGTGTGGTGTCCTTACCTATGGCAATGGAACTGGAACAAGATGATCTTTAAGGTCCATTCCAGCCCAAACCATTCTATGAGTCTACCATGGCCTTTTATTACTCTCTTTAAATACTGGCAGGAGCTTGTAGCTGTTGCACCTCATTAGGACTTGCCCTGCCTTCTGTCAACTCTACTAACCATTTTTTTGCCAGTATAAAAGCAGCCCAAGAGGAAAATCTATGTGGTTTTGTTGCTGTAAAATTTCAGCACAGCATTTCTCCAGTGGATCCTGCCCATTCACTGGGTCACTCTGTGTTTCTTCTGACCAGGTTGTGCTGTCCAACCTGTAGCACAGTCTCACTAGGTGGAAAACTCATGAAGCTCCTTAAAAAGCCGGGTGAGAAGGGGAAGTTTTCTACTATCTCCATTTTGTTCCTTGTGTGTCTCTGCAGGAACAGAGAAGAGCAGATTTTGTCTCAGTTTTCATTCTTCTGAGAAGGTAGGACTTGGGTACTGAGTGTAATCTGGAATCTGTTGTTAATAGCTCTCAGCACCCAGACATTTGGTTGCTGCTTGTATTTCAAAGAGCTGAGCAGGGATTTCTGTATCCCCAGACTGGAAATGGAGAGGGAGGAAGAGGAGGATGGATGATGGGCTCATGGGTCTGGGCCTCGCTCAGTTGCCTGACTTGGGGACAGTTTCTTCATCTTTCTGCCCCTGCCTAGCATGGATAACTCTGCTTCCTTCCCACCCACTTCCCTCTTAGACCAACAGTAAAAGGCAAAAGAAGATGTGGAGAGGGCCACAGCAATAGGGCTGCCCAGCTCGGAGAAGGTGCACGAACACTAACTGGGTTTGAAGCATCTTGCTTAGAACTTATGTTTTATACATGCAATATTTTATGTTTAAGCATGTCTTCCTTGAGGGACAGGATTAAGGCTGATTCTCCACCTACATAAATTTAGCTGCTTTCTAGGAAGGCAGTGAAATTATGCCAATATGAAGCCAATGTGAGAGGAAGGATCGTAGATCTGTCCCTTCAATTGGACCTTTTCCTGCTGGTCCTTCTTTCCTGAGCCAAGACTCATCTTGGGAAATAAATCATCCTATCAAAATGAAAACCTGGTCCTACTTCCAAACATTACTTTGTGCTTAGCTTCGTTTGAGATTGTCTGTTTACTGGTATTTATTATGTTGCAGACTTATGGTTCAGCATCCAAATTCTTCCCAAACAGATGGCAAGGCAGGATGCACAGGAGAAGTAAAATAAACAGGATAAATGCACAACTGCCCATATGTCTGAGAGCCTGATACACATTTATGCCTTCAGAACAAAAGGATGTTTTCAGTAGGCACCTCCAGTGCTGAGCAAGGCTTCTCACTATTCTTCTACCTTGCCCTAAAGTCTCTCTCTTCTTCAACCTACTTTCATCAGTTAAATTACAATATATTTTGTCCTCCCTCTTCTACTCCCAGGTAGTTGCTTCCTTCACTTGTTTCTCTCTACTCCTAAAGCACATCAGGTCATTTTATCTTCAAAATTTTACAGTGGGAGGTTACTTTTTATGGGCTTTGGCTCATGGTTTTGGTTTTTGGTTGTTTTTTTTTTTTAATTTCAGTGTGGTTTTTGGCTATTTTGAGGGCACCCAGAGGTGCTGGAGAGCACAGCAATGTTTGAGACAGTGACTTTCTCTACGCTGAGATTTATTATAATACTAATGATAAGTGGCCTCTTTAATATCTCAAAATAGCAAGCCTCAGGGCAAGCTGCCTGCAGGATGGATAGCCCAGCCTAGACAGACTTCAGCTAGATTTCCCTTTTAATCCAGGGGCATTTCTGCCAGCGCTTGCATGCCATGGGTCACATGCAGTGAAAGCGTTGAAGTTCTTGTAGCCTGGCAGACCACCCAGCCCCTCTTCCTCCTCCCCCTTGTGGCATCCTGTTGTCTTAACGTCTTTGTTCTCATTCTCTTTTGGCCTCTCCTTGCTGAAATGCTCTAACTTTCCTTCAGCTAAAAAGATTCCTTCTAAATTAGCTTTTCAGTGATGGAGCAGGAGTCTTTCTTTAGAAAGCTGGTAGCTGTTGCCCCAGGTAGAAACTGATTTTTAATTTCTCTTCTTCATTCTTAAGCACCTTTGTGCCATCCTGCCGTGAGAAATGTGTAATTATAGACTTAGCAAAAGCTGGGAGGTTTGGGTTCACAGGCTCACAGGATGTCAGGGCTTGGAAGGGACCCAAAGAGATCATCCAGTCCAAACCCCCTGCCAGAGCAGGACCACACAATCTAGCTCAGGTCACAGAGGAAAGCATCCAGACAGGCCTTGAAAGTCTCCAGAGGAGACCCCACAGCCTCTCTGGGCAGCCTGTGCCAGTGCTCTGGGACCCTTACAGGAAAGAAGTTCCCCCTTGTGTTGATCTGGAACCTCTTGTGTTCTCTTTTCTCTACCTGTTCTACTTTGTTTCCCATGCATTTATCCAGCCTCCTGCTTACAAACAGCACTGTAAGTTCTTCTGCAAGAGAACTGAGTCCTTTTTTTGCCACACATGCCACAAGAAGTGCTACCTCCTCAACCTGTGACCACGATAGGGAGGGGTGGGTGACGAGAGAGTGCCTCGTGGAGCTACAGTATTTCCTGTGCAGATTGGCAAGCTCTGATGTGAGTTAACCTCTTTTATTGTTCTTTTTTTTCCAAGCATTCCGCCTTTTAATTGCTGTTTTGGAATTGTGCCACTTAGTTATGCCCTTTGAATGCTGCTCATTTAGCCAGTCTCATTTGCTGGATGGTGCCAGATATTCCAAAGACATCGAGAAGCGACACGTGCCCCCTGTTTGAGTGGCAGAGGTACCCAGTTCACAGAGGAATTATCACCCTCATTTAGTTGCCAGTGTTTAGGGTAGTTGGCTTTTTTGGTTTGGCTTTCTTTATTTTTTTCTTTTTCCTTTCTTTTTTTCTTTTTTTTTTTTTCCTTCCCAGATTTAAGTAATAACCATTTTTAAGTCTGTGCAAATTCTCTACTGGAGGCTTCAGATCAGTTTTCTCCCATTTATACATTTTAAATGCCATTTTATTATGGAATATGGATGAGTGAATGTTTTCTCCTGTCCAAATATATAGCATTCAATAATGTGAGGGATGTTATTGTGTCTTACTTGCCTCCCAGAGGCACGCTTTATCTATTGTTGCTGCAAGGCATTAAAAAGGAACCATGACATGTCGCAATTATGACTTGAAATAGGATCCTGCCAGAGGTATGTTGCCTAAATATAATCAAATCTAAAGTACAACTTGTTGTATATCCCCGCCTTAGAGCTGTGCATACCTATCTCATGGCTCGCTGAGCATCAGAGATGGCCATTAGCAAGGCTCCTCATAGTTTTGTTGCAAGGATTGTCCTGTTGTTGGCTTTCTCTTGTGNCTGCAAGCAAATGAAATAGCAAATTCTTAACGTGGGAAGACCTTGTGATTGTTTAGACAGAGTTTTCAAAGGTAGCCAGATAGGAAATTTAGTCACACCCCTTCGTATGACTCACTAATGCAATAGTGAGCTTTAATCATCTTTGTCCAGTGGAGCTTCTGAACACAGGTAAACCATAGCAATGCTTCTTTACCTGCTTGCATGTCCATTTGAATGCCAAACTGGCTGGAGTTGGTCTCTTTGCCTGTTTGGTTTTAGCAAGCTGATGAAACAGTGAGTTGTGTTGTGTTGCATCCCTTTTTTGTCCACATGGATCACTTGAGGCTTGAAGCCTTCAGTTCGCTCAACGGAGCTCTTTTATTTGAGCTGGTGGAGTAAAATAACCCTAAATGGATTGCTGTGCTGCAGGTACACCTCTGCTGGGGGTGGAGAGGTTATTTGTTGGCAACTCTGAACTGCCAGCTTAGCAATTCTGCCTGAAACTTGGGTACATTGAGCAAGTTCTTGCACTGGAAATTGGTTTCCAGTGCTGGTTGCAGAGGAAGAGACTCAGACTCTTCATCTATTTCCTCCCAAACTTAAAATCCCCTGGTTCTGCTGTGCCACCTGACATAAACCCAGCTGACAGCGATTTATTCTGTACCATTAGAGCTCGTCAGCATTGGTAACAATTTCAACTGGATTCCATTAGGGGAACCATAGGAAAATGTCAGTATCAAGCAGAGCTTTCCTAGGCATGATAAAATACCAATCAATAAATTGGAGAGTTAAGTAACAGTTTGGAAATGGCTTCCTAAAACTGAGGATACCAACCTTGACCAGTTGGGTGCTCAGCCTCGTTCTCCTGCCAGCAGGCAGCAGAGTATCAGTTATTCACCATTATGGCAGTTTTGGGCTGAGCAGGGTGCTCTTTGCAGGCAGATCAACCATTGCCAGACAGACCAGTAGGATGCAGAGGGCCCCAGTCCAAATGCCCCTCTACATTTCTGCATGTGCTGAACCTGAGCCAATAAACCTGGCAGGGGGCTGAGTTTCTTGGCTTGGGCTCTGCACTGCCTGGATCTGCCCACCCCATGTTTGGATCAGAGCAGGTCCTCGTCCCCCCAGCTCTGCCCACTGCGAAAACACATTTTTGTCTGTCGACAAAAGATGCTCTGAGATGCTGAGCACTCTTTTCAAAGGCTGGGGCTTAGGAACTCTGTCTTTCCAGTGAAGGTTTGTCTTTGAAGCTCGCGTTGCCTTTCGAGTCAACAGGATTTCTTTCAGTTTTTGAGTTACTTAGGGGTTTTTATCCAAAACGATGCCACTATCTGCTAATGATGAGATTAAACATCCTGTGGTTCTCTTCAGTGAAGAGAGAAGGTTTGCTTTGGAGGTTGCTGAGCATTTCTCCAGTGCTGTGCATGTTGTGCTGTTCTCTCGTCCTTGCCTTTAGCGCTGGCAAAGGCAGGCAGTTTGGAGATGCTTTGGCATCCTTAAAGATGCAAAACCTGAAATAAAGCATGTAGTATTTAGCAATAATGCTGGGGCTGGATTCGCAGGATCACTTCTAATTATAGCCATTTGAACAATTCCTTTGCAACATCCTGCTATGGTAGTGCTTATTAAAATAGAATCCTCTTTGTAGTGTGGTAGCATATTAAAGAGAGAAAAATTGCTACCCCGTTCCATCCAAGGTCTTTGAAAGAGGTTTGCCCTCACAACTTGCTTTCTAGGGACGTTCCCCTGGTTTTCACTTGTGTTCCTGGTCTGATTTTTTAATGACTTGCTTTGTGTCTCTCGCTAGCCAATTCCCACTGACCTTTTTTTCCTCATTTTATTTTAATTCCTGTATATAAATGGGAGCATTCTAGCTGCAAGCGCTCTTTGGACACAGCAGCCAAACCACACAGAGAGGGGAAAACAGGCCAGAAATTTTCCACCTGAATTCTAAGTCTCACCCAGGGTTTTGGCTGCACCCAGAGCTGACATTCTGGACCTTGCAGGGTCACACACAGAAGCTGGATGAAGGGCAAATGGTTCAGGATCAGGGCCAGACCCAGGCAGGCAGGACCTCGCCGTCGGCATCTCCAGGCATCAGCGACTCCCACAGGTTATCCCTTTTTCTGGCATGACTGCTTTGCCCCGGGAGGGCTGAGCAAGTGGTTGCAGCTGGCCAGAATATGGGCACAGAGTTCCCAGAGCTGATTTTCCAGCGCTGATGTGCACCTGTTTTGGTGGCCAACTGGCACCGAGCTCCTCCTCAGATGGGTGTGCAAGGCCTGTATGAAAAGAGGCAGAAGAATTAGCGCCTGTCAAACATGTCATTAGTCACGTGCCTGGTAGACATAATGTGGGCTAATGAACATGATCACAAGGATAAATGAATAACTGGGGGAAATTTTTTGGGGGTTTTTCCCCTGCCATGTGTGCACACTTAAAACAGGAGAAGAACCAAGTGACACTTGTGTCACCAGTTTATAATTAAAATGCAGTGCTTGAATGAAAATGTAAGCTTCAATTAGCCGGCACGACCCCGCTTCCGGCTTTACTTCCCGCTGAAAAGCAACGATAACAAGCTCACATTTATTATCAGAGGTTTTTTCCTGGAGCTGTGCACTGAAACATGCTCACATCTGAGCCCTTTCACTGAAGACATTTTTTCGCTTCAGCAGTTTGGCATGCCATACAAAGGCGCTCTGATTTTTAGTGATGTTCACCTCCTCTTACATAAAAAATGTTTTCTGCACATATTATTTGGTTCCAGTTCAAGTCCAGGTGCATGGGTTACTGAAGAACCAAAAGGATGGCTCATCACATAGCACAATTGGTAATTATTGCTGAGCTTACTGCATAGACAAATCCTTTCTTGGAGCTCGGCATTGTAGCTGGGAGAGAGAGAGAGTCATAGCCTAGAGTCATAGAATCATAGAAGGGTAAGGTTGGAAGGGACCTCAAAGATCATCTAGTTCCAACCCCCTGCCATGGGCAGGGACACCTCCCACTAGGACAGGTCACTCAAGGCTTCTTCCAACCTGGTCTTGAACACCTTCAGGGAGGTTGTAGAGCACAGAAGCACAGAATCTTCGATCACGTTCGGTGCTTCTGTGCTCCACAACCTGCCTGGGCAACCTGTGCCAGTGTCTCACCACCCTCACTGCAAACAACTTCTTCCTAACATCCAGTTTCAATCTCCCCTTTGCCAGTTTAAACACATTGCCCCTTGTCCTGTCATTGCAAGACCTTGTAAATAATCCCTCCTCAGCCTTCCTGTAGCCCCCTTCAGACCCTAGAAGGCTACTCCGAGGTCTCCTGGAAGCCTTCTCTTCTGCAGGCTGCAGAGGCCCAACTCTCTCAGCCTGTCCTCAGAGCAGAGCTGCTGCAGCCCTCTGAGCATCTTTGTGGCCTGCAAGGGTAAGAATAGATCCTCTGGTATGTGCTTTGCCCATTTACTTTTTAGCTCTCTCAAGGGACAAAGCTTCACAGCTTTGTTTAGAGATACTATTTTGCATTTTAATTTCACCAGTGGGATGTTAATACATCTATAAATTATGAGGTCTCATGTGTTCCTGGTTTCATCCCACGGGTCTTTCTAGTTAGGCTTTCTGTAAAATGGGTAAATAATTCCCTGGGTTTGGCCCCTGCTGCAGCCAAGGTTTATCTTGATTTTTGCACCCTTTGTGTTGCTGTCTTGCCTTGAGAACTGGGCTTCTGATTTCTGCAGGACAGGGCAGGGTCTTTGGCTTGACAGCTGAGCTCCCTATGTAAGCAGGGAAAAAAGCCCAGATGCCTTGAAAGAGCAACTCTGGAAGTGTGTGAGCTGGGTGGGAACCTGCCTGCTTCCACTTGCAGGTTAATGCTTTGCTACACCTTGGCTCCTGCCCATCTATGCAATTTGGGTACCTAGCTCAATGCCTTGATGTGCCTTTGGAGAGCTGCTGACAGCAGTGGTGCCTTCCCTGCCACTAACCTTTGCAGTGCTGAAAAAAATAGGAACCTTTTAGTGTAGGACTTACTTAGCCTGAAGATGTCTGGAGTGTCTTGGGGACATGCAGTAGGTACTTGGTTGGGCATTTTTGCACCTTTCAAATTGGTCCTCGGCTGCAGACAGGCTACAGCACTCAGAGCCTAAAATAAGAAGGGAATGTCCTCTCCGACCAGCGCTTAGGACAGCTGGTGAAAGGGATACAAACCCCAACCAGCCCCAAAATGTCAACACAGAGCAGCTGAGCCTCAGAAAGTGCACTTAGGGAATATGTCCTCTCTGATGGAGATGAAACCAAATGTCCACATGGATATCTTTTGCAATGCCCCCTCCAATATTTCAAGCAGTTTCTAGGGGCGGAATTCTTGTAACATAGGAGGGGATGTCAAGCCAGGATATCTCAACTCAGAATAGATGTGTGCTCTTAGCATTGGGTCAGGCAGTGATGTGTGGTGTGCTGAGAGCCCCCAGGGACTCCTCAAGTTGTAAAAACTACAAACCTTCTGGTTTTTCACTGGTGCTATTCACATGGGACAGAGTGACCTCTCCAGAAAGCCTTTCCAGCAGCAGCAGCAGCAGCAGCAGCCTCTCTCAATAGTGTTTAATAACTACCCATGGAGAAAATTACACTCTATTTAAAAGGCCAGAAAAAAATCATCCTCAGTTTAACTCTGCTGACTTTGGGAGAATGACACCCAAAATGCCTTTTGTCTGAGATCTTTTCCCATACTAATGTTCAGTAGCTGGGCTGAGAAAACCTTTCACAGGCCGATGAAGCAAGTCCGAACGGTGAAATATTCTTTTAATTTTCCTTCTCACACATTGTTTTAGGTGTAGCTTGGAACACTGCCCTTACGAGAGGCAGCCCTTTAAATATTTATACACCATCAATATGTAGCCATCTTCATACTTTTTTTATGATATGCTCCTTTTTCTTTTTTTTTTTTAAAGTTAACCATTAGGTAACCTCCTTCCACAGAGATCCACACTTTGCCCTGCCTTTGTGCTTCCCTCGGATTGTTTTGGTTTTATTTATTTATTTTGCTGTAGAACAATGAAGATGTCAAGGCAAGGCCCAGGGGCACGGTGGAAATCGAATTCTTGGAGCCTCCACCGTTGTTGCCATGGTGGACAGGCACTCAACAGCAAGCACACTGTGCTGCTCTGCAAGCCGAGGGAATTCAAACCCCAGCTCTGCTGCTGGGGCCACAGCAGTTCACTGCCGGTACAATGGGAGCTCTTGGCTTCCCTGGTGCTACTTCCCAGGGGCAAGGGAAGGGAAATATTGGGGCAAACCCCAGCAAGGAAGGGAAGGTTCTGCAAAGGATGCAGTATCTTCCTTCTGAGATTCTCCCTGGGAATAAAAGTTGTGTCTGGCAGGTTTTTGGATGGTTTTCTTTCATCGTCTCATTTTGCATTGGGTTAGTAAGATGCTGCCGTGCGCCAGGGTGAGCAGAACAAAGCACAACTCTGTCCACTGAGTCAAGACTATTTCCTCAGCCCTCATTCAAGCTGTTGAGTGAAAAAGTGGGGACAAGCCATGGGCTTGAAAAAGTGGGGACAAGCCATGGGCTTTTATATTGGTGGGGTTTATGAGTTTTGTTCAATTGCACCACATCTCCAGAGCAAAAGCAGTGTTACACAAGCTGCTGGTAGCTTGTTTCCATCCTGGTTTCCCTCTTTTCTAAGGGGAGCAAAGTGGTTGCACTGTAAGATTGGGGCTGCATAACCAAAAAAAAACCAGCAAAGCCTGAGCAAATTGACAGACAGCACAAGAGTCCTGGGTTTGGGGAGGGAGATTATTACCCTCACACACACACCAAAAA
>VWYK01111698.1:21909-59574 GCA_013399775.1 Semnornis frantzii | reverse complement strand
CCCACAAACAAAAAAAAAAAAAAAAAAAAAAAAAAAAAAAAAAAAAAAAAAAAAGAGAGAGACATCAGAGCTTGTTCTGCACTGAAAGCAAGAGCAAAATATTGCTGCATGCTGCTTTGCAAAGAAGAGTTGGCCCCTTTAGAGCTGGAATCCAACCTCTCCTTCCCTCGCCTGCTGAAGGGGCCTTATCCTGTACTTGTTTTGTAAGTAAGAGCTTCAGCTAAGTCAGTAGAGATTTTTGTCTGAGGATAATGGGCTCAACAAAATACTGAAATGCAATTTCCCTGAGTTGCAGTGTATTGAAGACAGAGATTGGGTCACAAGCAATCCCCTTCCAGCAATGGAGCTCGGTTCCCGCTGTACACATTGCTGAATCAGGCTGAGTAAGGATGTCAGCCTCTCTTCTGCTGGCGTAGAAGCTATTTAATAAAAAGCACAGGGCTGTTCTCATGTCCTCCCTGCTATGAACTGAGTGGGATTTGGCTCCAGCAGTGACTTGGTTTACTAGGTTTGTAAATGTACTGGTAAAGGGACAATGTCTGCTCCAAGCAAAAGGCATCAGGGCTCGGCATTGCCGATGTGTGCCTCGATAACAGAAACCAGGCAGCAGCTGAAATACAACAAACTGCTCTCTTCCACCACGGGAAAGGCAAGGAATGGCCAAGCTTAAACTATACTGTTATTGAGGCTCTGCTTTGGGTTGCACAGGTGATATTTTTTTTCCCCTCTCCCTCAGTGTTTGCTGCAAATACTTTTAAATTCACTCTCGTTTTGGAGGCAAGTAGTCAAGTACTTGACATATGTTTCTTTTCACATGCTGTCCTCCATCCATTTCGTGTAGCAGATGCTCAGTTTACCACTCTCAATGTATTCTTATTTACGAGAAATTATTTTAGAAAATAGCTGTTTGCAACTAAACATTTCCAGCCCTTCTTCTGGGTGCTGGGAGCTCCTTTCTGCAGCTGGCCTGAGTGGCTGCATGCAGATGTTGACAGGTTAATTTGCATTTGAAGGGCTGGATGCAGTGAGCTAAGCAAGGGTTTTTCTTCCCTGCCTCTGAAGGCAGTCACTTCAACACTCCTTGCCAAATTTAGCCCTGGTGCTACTCTCCTTAATCAACTAGAGCAACATCGAGGCTGAGTTTGGCTCCTTGTTAGCTATCCATTTGTTCCAGGTTTGAATTAAGCTCCCCCCCACCCCGCCCTGACCATGTAAAAGAAAAGCTTTTATTCCTAAAATTGATTGTACAAGAGTGAAACACAAGAACAGTCCTAAGTCACAGCAGGGCAGTGTGTACAAGCTAGTTTATCAGATTTCCACTATATTGTCCCCTTGCCAGACACTGCAGGTCCAAACCTTCCAGCTGAGGTTTCCAGTTTACCTGGCTACTGCATTGCTTCTAAGGTACCATTAATTAGTAAAGTTTTAGTCAAAAAAGAAAGTCCTGCCAGCAAGAAAAACATGCAGCTTGCACTGCTGGAGCCCCCTTCCTGGAGGATACTTCTTGCTGTTGTTTTTGTGGGGGCTTCCCCCCCCCCCAAAAAAAAAAAAAAACACCACAAAAATTTCCCNAAAAAAAAAAAAAGCCCAAAGACTTTCAGCACAAAGACCTAAATTTAGATTTTGTTTCGCCCCATCAGTACAGGAAAAGGCAGAAGTCTTGATTCACAGCCATGCTGTCAGCCTCTAGAAGCTGTTGCTCCTGGTCTTTCATGTCCCTGCTCCATCCACACTGGCTCAAAGCGCAGTTTAGCAGAGACCAAAAACTTTCAAGCTGTAGCAGGGGGAGAAGCTGACAAAGACCTGCAGCCCTTTCACCATCCAGGCCTGCACACTTTGCTCCCTCTTCCTTTTCTTTTCTTTCCTTTAGATGTTACAAAACTGTCAAGGAAAGCTACATCCAGCAGATGTTAGAGCACTGAACCAAACCTGTAGGAACATGGGAAAGCCTAATTAAAGTTGTCTTTTTTCTTGTTACTTCTAATTTTTTTTTCTTGCACCTTCATTTCATGCCTCCCTGCCCCAATCAGCTGTGAGCAGGTGCTGGTCTCACTTCTCCCCCCTAATCTGGATTTCAGGAGTTTTCCAGATTCCCCAAGCTGATCTAAAACAAGTCACAGCCACAGCCAAGTCTCCTGCTCAAGGGGGATAAAGTTCCCCCTCTGAACTGTGGCAGTTTTGGTGTCTGCTGCTAGGCATAATGATAGAATCATAGAATCATAGAGTGGTAAGGTTAGAAGGGATCAGCTAGTTCCAGCCCCCTGCCATAGGCAGGGACACCTCCCACTAGCACAGGTCACTCAAGGCCTTGTCCAATCTGGCCTTGAACACCTCCAGGGAGGAAGCAGCCACAACCTCCCTGGGCAACCTGTGCCAGTGTCTCACCATCCTCACTGCAAACAATTTCCTCCTAACATCCACTTTCAATCTCCCCTCTGCCCGTTCAAACCCATTGCCCCTTGTCCTGTCATTGCAAGACCTTGGCAATAGTCCCTCCCCAGCCTTCCTGTAGCCCCCTTCAGATCCTGGAAGGCTACTCTAAGGTCTCCTGGAAGCCTTCTCTTCTCCAGGCTGCAGAGTCCCAACTCTCAGCCTGTCCTTATTGCAGAGCTGCTGCAGCCCTCTCAGCATCTTCTTCACCTCCTCTGCACTGGCTCCAACAATTCCATGTCCTTCCTGTGCTGGGGGCTCCAGAACTGCACACAGGACTCCAGGTGGGGTCTGACAAGAGCAAAGGGGCAGAATCCCTTCCCTCTTCCTGCTGGCCACACTTCTCTTGCTGCAGTCCAGGACTCAGTTGCTGTTTGGGCTGCACTCACACTGCAGGCTCATGTTGAGCTTTTCATCAACCCATGATGAGCACTAATAACACGTTGGACTTGGGCTGTTGAAGAAATGTGGGGACATGGCAGTTCAGGACATGGTTTAATGGCTATGGTGGCCTTAGGTTGAAGGTTGGACTCAATCACCTTAGAGGTCTTTCCCAATTGAAACAATTCTATGATCCATGGCAAAATTCCTACTGGTCACAGCCATGTGTAAACTAATTCATGATGTCAGCTGTGCGTGTTTGAGAGAGCACTGGCACAGAGGTACCCTTAAAGAGAAGGGTTTCCTCCACCCATCATTAGCATCATGCATGAAGCTGTCCTTGTAGATGTCTTTTTTTCTAAGAACTCTAAAGGAGGGGATAGGAACAGAGAGTGTTGCTGCTAGACAGGCATGATTCAGGTACCCGTGGCAACATGAGATCGCTCCATGTCCTTACCAGTGCAAGAAGATTACCTTATACAAGAATAAGTAAGAACAGAATTTTTGACCTTTAAGATTTTCTTATCTGTAAACATCATAACTGCATAGCAATGCAGCTCGACTTGTCAACAACAAGAAAGCAAAGAAAAATAAAACTAATTTAAAACCCCACAGTGGCAGTGGAATGAATTCCTACATTTATCATTTCAGAGCTTCCCATTGCCTCTCTTCCTGGAAGGTTTCAACTATTAGATTTTTTTTTTTTAATGTGATGTTTACTCTCCTAAGAACAGAGCACAATTTACAGAAGCTCATATGGATGGAGAAGCATTTGCCTTTTGTGCTGTTGCTTGCACAGCTGACACATGCAAACCTGCACCTTCCAGCTTTCCAAAAGCTCAGCTCATACCATCAAATGAATTAATTGCAGATTCAGAAATCGATTTTGAAATCCTTAAAGGCAGCAGTTTACTACCTGCACTTTCATTTCAGAAATACCACCTGTCTCAGTGTTTGCCGCATGACTTTATCTGCTCCAGTCAAACTGACAGGTTCTTCACAACACCTACATGAAAAGAGGTTGTAGCGAGGTGGGTGTTGGTCTCTTCTCCTAAGTAACAAGTAGGATGAGAGGAAATGGCCTCAAGCTGCACCAGGGGATGTTTAGGTTAGATATTGGGAAAAATTTCTTTCCTGCAAGAGTGCTCAGGGATTGAAACAGGCTGCCCAGGGAGGTGGTGGAGTCACTGTCCCTGGAGGTGTTCAAAAAACATGTAGGCATCGTGGTGTTGGGTTGAACTTGATGATCCTAGATTGGACTTAATGATCTTAGAGGTCATTTCCAGCCTTAATGATTCTATGTGTGGATGGTCCTGCCAGGGCTAGAGCTGGAGATGTTTGCATGAGAAAAGATCTTTACAGTGAAGAATTGCAGGATGAGATCTAAGCCTCCCATAACAGCTGGGAAGAGCCTAGCAAAATGGAATTCAATATCTGCCACTGTAGATCTCCCAGGTTTTAAGCTCCCAAGGCAGAGGCTGAATTTTAAGCAGAAATTTAACTTGGACATACATGAATTATTACTAGTGACTTGCT
The DNA here is from genome assembly GCA_013399775.1 of Semnornis frantzii. Taxonomy (NCBI): domain Eukaryota; kingdom Metazoa; phylum Chordata; class Aves; order Piciformes; family Ramphastidae; genus Semnornis; species Semnornis frantzii. The sequence continues at coordinate 55,227 of VWYK01111698.1, read as the reverse complement.
CAAAAATAGCAGTTTGAGCCTGACTCTCGATGTCCTTACTCAAGGCAGGAGTGGCACCAGGCAGCCTGCCCATGCCTGGGAACACGAGACTTTCTGCACACACCTGAACCAGACATTCCTCCTTGGGTCAGGCTGGGGACTCGCTCTCAGTGTCCTCTGTCCCTCTTCTGACACAGGTCAGCAGGTGCAGAGTTTGGGGTCCAGACCCCTTGTGAAGGTCCAAGCAGCAAGGGAGAGCTGTAGCTGATCGCCGATAGAGGCTAATGGCAAAGCTCTGTCCCCAGAGAGCGGGAGCATCGTGGAGCGTGACTCAGAGGCACAGCTGAGTCACAGCCTCCCCTGGCTTCTCCTGTGATGGGAACGGCTTCGACACCACATTCAAAACTCTGCTTGAAGTCACGATCCAAATCATTGTGCTCAGGCTCCTCATTTGCTTCACGGGGAGAAAGTGTGTTGCAGTTCTTGGAGAGGAGAGAGGAGCCTGTGGCGTGGGAAAACCAGCGCCTGGGTTCTCGCTCCGGAGAGGGCTCTCTGTTAGAAAAACAAAAATCCAGCCCAGAATCTCTCCAGCTTTTCAAGCGCCAGGGAATGCTGCGGCGCTCGGAAGCCGGTGAAGGTACGCCTGACATATTGAGTATTCACCGATTAACAGGACACAGCAGCGCCGACCGCCCCAGGCATCTGGAGCTGCTGCTGCGGAAAGGCTCGGCTGTCTCGGGAGGGTACAGCTCTCCTGCTCCAGAGCACAGAGCAGCAGATCTGCAGAGGGATTCAGGTGTTACCATGCCTAAAAAGTAGGAACTCAGGCTGCGAACCCCAGCACCTTGGACAATAAGTGACAGTGAAGGGCAGAACTAGGGAGCTAGACCCTGCTGGTGAGCAAGGCTGGCATCAGACCTCAGCTTTGCAAACCCATGGAGCTGATGTTTTGGGCTGCACTTAGCTCCTGAGATGGACATCCCATTTCTGAGTGCTCTGGATGGAGTCACAGCAGAGCAGACATGCAGTGGTGCATCCCACTTGGATGCTGGCAATTCCCTGGTGGCACCATTGGACTTAAAGGATGCAGCACATCCTGACTCTTCAGAAGGTATTTGCTGGCACATAACCCAGTGAATCCAGTCTGTGGAGCGTGAGTGATCTACAGTCACTGGGCAGACTTTCTGAAGAGCTTATTTAGGAGAGAAAGCCCTGATGGATCCATAGCTCTGTGTACAGGAGAGCTGCTGGAGTTGGTTGATATTTCGACATGACTGAGTATTTTTAGAGCTATCCTATGGTGCAGGATTTTTAACTTCCATTTCACAGCCCTTGAAGCCTGGCAAACTTTCATTAACATTTGATGCCTCAAAGTCGTGCGAGGTCTAGGGGGGAAAGGGAGGGGAAGGAGGAAAAAAAAATACACCTTTTTGGAGCAGGTAGTTTGCAAAGTTGCTGTGAAGGTTAGGAAAAAAAAATCCTTCCATGCTTCCTTTTTATACCAGGTGCTTAGAAAGTGCTCCAAACCATTCCAAGAGCAGCGCTAGAACCCCAAACCATGGCTCTGTGGGAACCCCAAACCGTGGCTGTGTGGGAGAGTCTTACTTCATTAAAAGATAAGACATTAAATCCCTGCAGTCTCTCTGGCCCTCAGGGAGATTGAAGCACTTTCCAAGCAGAGAGTTCCCACCTTAGGAGGATTATTCCTCTCTTTCTTGTCCATTATTAGGCTACTTTGCTAATATAGGTCTCTTTGACGAGTAAATCCCCAAATTGCCTTCATCCTAGCGAGGAGAACCTGGGATATGGAGCAGCTAAAGGATTTGCTTCGAATTCCCACTGCACATGCTACCATTTATACCTACACAGGCCAAAGGAAGGCTTTTCTACCCAAATTTATACATGGTGAAAATGCTGCTTCCCTGGCTACAAGGCAGACTTTCAACTGGAAAATAAATTAACAGAAGCTCTGTTTCCCACCACCACCACCAAATACACACACATGCACGCACACAACCGAGAGATTTCATAGGCTGAGAGAGTAGGAAGAAGAGATGTATTTAGTCTCCTTGGCAAAAATACATTGGCAGCATCTCACTGAGTTGTAAAGACTGAGTAAGTACCAGAGCATGGCCCTGTTAAGAGAAGTGGAGTTTGGAAAGCTGCCCTTGAGCTGACTGTGCCCGTCTGCCAGGCCCACTGCAGGGATGCTGTCCTGGGAGGGGGTGCTCAGCATGTGGGACCTCCAAGCAGCCCATGCAAGATGAAGAGGAGTTTGTAATACCTGGAAATGAGGCACTGCCAGCTCTGCATCACTCCAGATGAAGTGTCTGAAGGAGAGAGGAGCTGTAAATCTCCCTCTGTGTGTTCCCTCTGGGCACCGTTCCCAGGTGGTCAGAGCCATTGCCTGCCTCCTCAGCTGTGTAACTCCAAGGAGGTCTCACCACAGTGGTGACAAACTGGTCCTCCCCTGCTTTCAAAACTCGGGATGAAATATGGTCCCTAAGATGCTGTTATACAAGGGCAGAGAAAGGGATGAAGGACTGAAGAGGAAGGGCTGTGAGGGAGTCAGTGCATGATGCTGGGCACCTGCCTTTTGACCAGTCCTCCCAGTGAAAGGACAATTCCTTGTGTTTGCTTCTCCTGGTTTCCCAGACACTTCCCTGCCATCCTAGGACAGTAAAGAACAATAAGCATTTCTGGTTACAGTGGTAGATGTGCCTGAGATGCTGAAATTCTCAGATACATTACTCAAAACCAATTCTAAGACCTCAGATACCACCAGCAGCAGCATCCCTCCCCAGTGCAGAGAGAGACATTTCCTAGCAAACTGCAGTTGTGAGCTACTGGAAGTAAACTCAGCAATCCTGGCAATAAAATATTTATGCACCTGTGCTTTAGTGCATTGTAATTTTGCATGATACGCTTTGCTTTTCAAGACTGACTGGATTAAGGCACTTCTGATTCACTAAACACTTTTGTTTCCTCCCCTCAACCAAAACTACCCTGTTCCTACAAATATTGTCCTTGGTTGTATTTATTAGCTGGGGTAACAAGGAGGTTACATCTTCCATAAGCCCGAGAGGAACCCACTTAAATGTGGCTGTCCCAATCTCAGCAGAGAAGGAAACAGTCCTAATGAATAATTAAACCTTAAAGAGGTCATGCTGCTTTTGCAGCCTCGTTTCGATTTCTCCCTGCTTAGTTTGCATTAAGAAATAGCAAAGTTTCAGGTGCGGGATGCCCCCAAATGAAATCTCTTCTGCGTGTGTTCGTTTGAACAGCTCCATTTGGTAGCCGTCTCCGTTCGTATGTATTATGTCATTTGTTAACGGCAATAGTTTAAACCTGCCGTGGGGATGACAAGTTTCAGGCTCTCCGCTTCCATCCGGCGGTGGCTTTTTGCATCCCTTCGCCGTCTGTCGGCAGCGGCTCCCGGGCCGGGCAGGGCTGCGGACGCAGGCAGAGCTGCGAGGAGAGGACCCAGGTCGCCATCTGGTCCCCGTCTCCGCAGGCACCACCAATCTGCCAAGCTCCTGCTCTCCTCCTAAGCTCTCTCCTTACCTCCGGCCACCCACCGCCCACCCTTCCCGGCTCCTCCTCTGCTCTCTCTCCCTCCCACTTTTTTCCAAGCTTCTTTTCCTCCTCCCTTGAAAACCACCTCCCCTTCCTCCCCGCTCTGCCCTGAAATGCTCTTTTTTCCCCCCTCTATTTTAACGTTTCTCTTTGCTTGCCTTCCACAAGCGTTTATTTCCCTAAAGCTGTCAGCATTTCCCTCCCCCTCTCACCGTGCCCCAGTAAGACCACAGCCTGCCCAGCTTCTACACAAGGGTGGCCACAGCCAGGGACACAACATCCTGGTTGCTCAGGCATCTTCTTTCACCAGAACTGAGACACCCAAGCTTGCCAGCACCTGCCCTCCACGAGGCTGTGGCACCTTATATTGCACTTGATGTTGGGAATCGGCAATAACCAAAGCAGTAATAATTCAAGTTCAAGCTAAAGTCCTTCTCATTTCTTTTGTATTTCATTCCAGGCTATCTTACAGTTGCCAAAATATTTTTGTTCCTGTCATCTTTCCATGGTTTAGAATGGGTTACAAAGAACTCATTCCTTCTATCCAGCAGCTCTGGTGTTCGTTCCCAAGGTTAGGCATTAGCCCTGAGTGTTCAGCTAGAGCGTACTCAGTTCTCCTGCTGGAATGGCTTTTCCAATAATACGTCCTGCAGATGACTTCTGAAGCCTTTGCTTTGCAATTCCCAAATCCAGCCATCAGCAGGCTTTGGCAGTGACACTCCTTTCTCCTAACCTTTAGCTTCCCTGTTGTCATCTGCCTTGTTTCGGCCCCGCATCACTGATTGTGCATGATCAGTCTCTAGAGGTTTAGCTTCTATGTATAACTCAACAAGCTGGCATAGAAATGAGGAAGACATGCTCCAAAAATGAATGCAGATCCACCTCAAGGTCACTGCATTATGAAGACAGACATATTGAAAGCATTCCCTTCAATTAAGATGATTTATGGAGTGAGATTTCTCTATTGCTTCTTCACTATCCAACTATTCTTCTAAATGCCATCATCTTATGATCAATCACTATGGATTGAAGAGATATGGAATCATTACAAGATTCCAGGAGTGGCCAATCTGTTAACTAGCGAGCTTCTGGATCACTGCTTTCTAGTGTAATTAACTTTTCTTTCTTTCTTTCTTTCTTTATTTATCTAGCTATTTATTTATTTTATTTACTTGTTTATTTATTTATTTCCTTCCTTTCTCCCTTTCTTTCCTTCCTTCTTTCCTTTCTTTCCTTCCTTCTTTCCTTTCTTTCTTTCCTTCTTTCCTTTCTTTCTTTCTTTCCTTCTTCCTTTCTTTCTTTCCTTCCTTCCTTCTTTCTTTCCTTCCTTCCTTCTTCCCTTTCTTCCTTCTTTCCTTTCTTCTTTCCTTTCTTTCCTTTCTTATTTCTTTCTTTCCTTGTTTCCTTTCTTTTCTTCCTTCTTTCTTTCTTCTTTTCTTTCCTTCCTTTATTTCCTTCTTTCTTTCCTCCTTTCTGTCAGCAAAAAAAAATGTGGTATACGAATAAGCCTGAAGAAGGTTTGTGAAGAAAGAGTTCAGTTCTAATGTCAGGTTAGAGATGTTCCCTGCTGTTAGAGCAGATAATAATTCATTTAATGCAGAGAGGTAATTACATGATGCCTCATAAGCTCCTGCTACACCAAGAGATCTCACAAGGACTATCAGTAATATGAACTATTTTTCTACTGACTGAATCTGGAGGGTGTTTTTCCATTACAGGAGAAGACACTGGGTGCATCCTGTGCACATTGCCCCAAGGATTACCTGAGTCCTCATTCTGCAGAGTTGTTTCTGAAGTTTTAGGCTGCCGCATGACAAACCTTGCCTGCCGGGAAATGAGGATGCTTTGGAAATCTCAAAAAATGGCAGCTTAAGAGGTTCTAAAAGTAGAAATTAAGAAGGAGAAGGCGAAAGTAGAAATTAAGAAGGAGAAGGCAAAAGTAGAAATTAAGAAGGAAAAGGCAATAGCTCAAGACTGTACACGTATGAAAGTGGAAGTGGCAGAAGATACAGGGAACAGAGCATCATACATTGTCCTAGGAATGTTCCATCTAGTTGATTCCCAGATATGACCATGGCCATGTCTCAAATGATAAACTCAGTAGGGACTTTGAAGAGACAGGAATGTCCATCTCCTTAAATTTCCTCCCCCAGATAGCGACAAGCCACGGTACAGGCTTGCTGCGACTGCAAGAGGTGAAACCATCAAGCCCTGGTTGATCACCATGTTAATGAGGGGGAACTGATGACTTACTGAAGTAAGAGAAACCAGATGGATAAAACCTGAACTATCCCTTAAGGGAAACTCAATTCCAATTGTGCCAACACGGCCGGGGGGGGGGAAGCACAGTTTGACAGTGTGAAAATAAACTCCATTTGTCATTTTGCAGCATCCAAACATTTCATTGGGCAGAATGGCTGTGCCCAAACTGCATCCGGTGCAATGTGGCACTTCAGCCTTCTTGTCAGGGTTGATGGACAATCTGCCTGAATGAGCAATGCTGGTGAATGTATGGCAGGGTCAAGAATACTGGGGGGGGGCGGGGGAACATGAATTTTTGGTCCAAGTCATTATTACAGTGAGGGTGTTGAGACACTGGCACAGGTTGCCCAGGGAGGTTGTGGCTGCTCCATCCCTGGAGGTGTTCAAGGCCAGGTTGGACAAAGCCTTGAGTGACCTGTTCTAGTGGGAGGTGTCCCTGCCTATGGCAGGGGGTTGGAACTGGATGATCTTTGAGATCCCTTCCAACCTTACCATTCTATGTACCTGAACCCTGGCCAGCAATACCCTTTGTCACCGTTTAGTTCCCATTCCCCTCTGGGGAGCAATGGACCAATGGTGGCCACTGTGTAGTGACAGTTGGGAATAACTACTTGTCTCTGGCAGGTTGTGCCCAAAGCACCACTGGTTGCTAAAGCATCTCTTTAAATTGAATCATCTTACAAGGTCTTGTAATGACAGGATGAGGAGTAATGGGTTTAAACTGGAAGAGGGGAGATTTAAATTAGATGTTAGGAAATAGTTTTTTGCAGACAGGTGAGACGCTGACACAGGTTGCTCAGGGAGATTGTGGAGCACAGAATCACAGAATCTTTGATCACATTCTGTGATTCTGTGCTTCACAACCTCCCTGGAGGTGTTCAAGGCCAGGTCAGATGAGGCCTTGAGTGACCTATTCTAGTGGGAGGTGTCCCTGCCTATGGTGGGGGTTGGAACTGGGTGATCTTTGATGTCACTTGCAATCTAAACCATTCTATGATTCTATGATCTTGGACTGGAATGTAAGTAAGAGCTGGAAAGTCCTTGGAGAGTGACTCTCAGTTCAAAACTCTGATGGGTAAAGATACCTAAGAAGCCAGCACCAACTGCTCCGGTGTTAGACCAATTTTAGGTAAGACAGAAAAGCCAACTACAGAACTCTAACGGAAGTTTCCATGCAAGCTCCAAATTAATCTTGAAAGCATGAGGATGATTATATCAGCAACCCAGGAACAGCTTTGGCAAAGTGGCAGCAGAGCAAAGGATGGAAGTGAGTGGTGAGACAAACTTCTGGGCTGCTGGGATAAAGGACTGCAGCATGAGATGCAGGACGAGACGAGGTGTGAAGGCAGAACACAGCAAGTGTGGGCTGTGGTGGTAGATCGAAAAGCAGACACAGAAAAATGAGTTAACAACCCCATGACAACTAGAAATGTTGACAGGCTCTTGGGGCTGAGCCAGGCATGGGAACACTCACCGTGGCAGGGCTGACTTAGCTCTCGCTTGGAAATGTTCCTCAAGCAGCATCACCAACATTGCTCAAAAGAAAAAGATGACATCATAGCCAGGTTGAAGAATTGCTCCTGCTTCCCTCTGCAGATGATTTACAGAATGCAAACTGAACATCAGGGCAGGAAGCCTTTCTTCCTAGAAAACAGAGCTGTCCATAAGTTCCACAAACAGTAGCACTAAAAAAAGAGTAAAACAGGCCACAGCTCCCTGAAATTTTGACCCCTTTGCCATCCAAGCAGCACCAGGAGAGGACATGGTTAATGCAGAACAAATTGCAAGTGGTAGTAGGAAAACTATCAGCAGTGCACAGGGAGGTTACAGGGGATGCCTGAGCAGAGGAATATCACAGACTCACAGGATGTCAGGGCTTGGAAGGGACCCAAAGAGATCACCCAGTCCAATCCCCCTGCCACAGCAGGACCAGACAATCCAGCTCAGGTAACACAGGAATACATCCAGACAGGCCTGGAAAGGCTCCAGAGAAGGAGAGTCCACAACCTCTCTGGGCAGCCTGTGCCAGGGCTCTGGGACCCTTCCAGGAAAGAAGTTCCCCCTTGTGTTGAGCTGGAACCTCCTGTGCTGCAGCTTCCATCCATTGCTCCTTGTCCTATCCCAGGCAGCAGTGAGCAGAGCCTGTGCCCCCGCTCCTGACTCCCAGCCCTCAGAGATTTATAAACATTTATTAAATCCCCTCTCAGCCTTCTCTTCTCCGGACTAAGCAGCCCCAGGTCCCTCAGCTTCTCCTCACCAGGCAGTGCTCCAGTCCCCTCATCATCATTGTAGCCCTCTGCTGGACCTTCTCCAGCAGATCCCTGTCCCTCTTCAACTGGGGAGCCCCAAACTGAAGGCAGTACTCAAGCTGGGATCTCACCAGGACAGAGGACACTTTTATCTGCTATTTGACCAAGGAAAGGCAGTTGGGAAGGGGATAGGAACATTTGTTGCTGAACAACCTCACTCATTCCTTCTGTGGTCAAAATGCTGGTTTATGAGAAGCATATTCAAAGAAAATGGCAATGAAGCAGCTCAGACCAACATGCAGCATACAGTCAGCTCTTACCAACATGCAGCATACAATAGCTCTTACCAACATGCAGCGTACAATCAGCTCTTGCCAACATGTAGCATACAATCAGCTCTTGCCAACATGCAGCATACAATAGCTCTTACCAACATGCAGCATACAATCAGCTCTTGCCAACATGTAGCATACAATCAGCTCTTGCCAACATGCAGCATACAATAGCTCTTACCATCATGCAGCATACAATCAGCTCAGACCAACATGCAGCATACAATCAGCTCTTACCAACATGCAGCATACAATCAGCTCAGACCAACATGCAGCATACAATCAGCTCTTAACCAACATGCAGCATGCAATCAGCTCTTACCTACTCTCCTCTGTCCCACGTCTCCCTGGTGCGATTGGTATTCACTGTGCTAGCACAAGGACACTTAGTACTTTTGGCAGCAGTTTTGTAATGAACTGAAGAGAATTCAAAGGACAGCAGCCAGACACTGGGATGTGTTTTATTAGCTCCCAGATGTGCAGGTGAGGTGACTCTTCAGGAAAGGATTTTCTAGCCTTAGTCAAGGTCTCAGATAAAATCTCATACAGGAACAAAAGGCTACCTCGGAATTTCAAAGTCATCTTTGGCAAAGCATCTTCCCTGCATCTGTTTGCCTCTTACACACAAATATGACTGCACAACATCTTTGATGATACTTGCCCAGCTGAAATCAGAAGGTTGGCTGCTGAGGGTGGACATACCCATGAAAATTATAACTAACTGAGCCTCTGTAGGCATTTGCCTGGATGCCTTCTGGTGTAGGTGATGCAGAATCTGGAGATGCTTTGCCAGGTTGTACAAAACAGCATTCAGGTGTTACATGCCAAAACCAAAATCACTCAGAATTGTTCCAGCCAGAACTAGAAGTTATCACCCAGTAACCGACTTCTTCACCACCTAAGCAAGGCATCACTACTTAATGTGGTCTCCTATGTGGCTGCAAGGTGTCACCACCTAATGTGTTCTCCTATGTGGCTAACTTCTTTGGGCAACAGTGAGCATCCAACTGGTAAATGGAGCAGATCAGCTAAGATACCACATCTGGGCTGTGGAAAAGTCAAGAGTGTTAGAAAAGGGAGGGTCATGACATGAAGGTGAAGCTTTCCAAGGGGTCACCTCACTGATCACTAACTATGGCTGTGAACTTGGCATTCAGGTCAGAGGAGATGGCTCTCTGGCAGTGCAGGTCATGAGCTCCACTACAGTCTGAGACCACTGCAGAAAAAGGCTGTGAAGAAACAGAGCAACACAACCTTCATTCTGTGGGGATACAGCAAAAGCAGAAGCTGTGAGCTGCTTCCAACAGAGAGAGCTTTGTAGAGGAGCACCAAGGAGAGGCTGCAGATGGCAAAAGGCACTCAGCTCAGACACTGCTACAGCACAGGCAAGTTAGGGCAAGCAGATGATAATGTGCTGGAGAAGGTAGCTCAGATTGGTGGTGTGATAAATACAGGAGGGAACATCAGCTGCTGTAGGAAGGTAAGAGAAGGGGAGCAAAGGCAGTGGTGGGACTGAGCATGTCAAATGACAAGGGGCTCCCCAGGTTGGTGATTGGATTCCCATCCCTGGGGCTGTTTAAAAGAGGCAGAGATGGGCTCCTGAGGGCCATGGTTTAGCAGCAGACTTGGTAGAGTTAGAGCCTGGTTAGACTCCATGATCTGAAAGGGCTTTCCCAACCGAAGTGATTCTGTGGTTCTGTAAGCTGAGACCTGTTCCTAGAGAGAAGCTGCTGCTGCCAGACAGGAGAGGAATGGGGGCGCTAAGGATAAAGGCTGGGGCCAGAGCAGAGCACGGTCCCCTGCCAAGCCCAGCTCATCTGCAGGCTTGTGGGCAGAAGCAGCTGTGAGCTGCTCCAGCACATCTGCTCTGGTCTGAGCCCTCGTGAGGTGTTAAACCTTCTGGGGAGCTGCTTTGCCTTCCAGAACGCTAGGGAGGAGTGAGATGGAGCAGGCAGCAAAGGCGACTGGCTGTTCTTCATGTGGCATCCAGGGGACTGGTGAAAAGCTTGGAGCAGCAGAGGGTCTGGAGGCAGTGGAGGGGGAGGACTGGAAAAGACTGGAAGAGGGGGAAAGTCATGTCACAGCAGAAGATAAGAAAAAAAGAGACTTGAGGAGGAGTTTTTGCTTTGCCCACCAGACAATTGAAAATAGATCAAAAGAAGAACCCAAAGGGTTTGTTAGAGCTGACAGCTCCCGAGGAAGAAAGTGGGGCAAATTTCATACATTTCAACATTTCAAAATCATTTTGCTTTTACCCAGGAAGTAGAGAGGGAGCAAACAGAGGGAGAAGACCAGAGTCTGCTATCACTGCTGCTGGGTGTCAGAGATTTGAGTCTGCTGCACTCGAGTCAGACTCTGGCCCTGAAGCAGGGGCAGTTCAGCTTCCCGCAGTGAGGAACAAGAGAGCTCTGAGTTATGGGATGGAAGCTGGAGAAAGAAGGAAAGGACTTCTATGAGGAAGAATAAAAGATTATTGTTCCACTGTCTCAACAGCTGTAGAGAAACATGGTTAAGATTCAGGATAAATCCATTTTAAAGACTTGGCTGGGCTGAATTTGCTTTGGACTGCCCATGACATGAAGGGACAGCAAAAGCTCCTCAGCTGGGTTATGGTACCCACAGTCAGCTTCTAATCATCCAATATTTTTAGGTCCTAAGCATTTTCTGAAACCAAGACCTATGCTGGCTAAAATCTGACAATAACCCCAGGTACTAACAGTGCTCTCCATCAAATTCACCTTCAGGATGAAACAAAAATACAAACTGTCCTATGGACAAATATTTACCAGACTGGCAGGACTCAGGGGGCGTCAGACAGCATCCACTTCAAAAACAACTTGTGCTGTGAAGATCCCAGCTTCGTGAGGTTGTCACAACAGCCAAACTTTTCTCAACAGCAGACACCCAATAAATGTGTATTTAACCTCCTGAGGCTTCTTTCTCTGCTGGCTCCATCCTCCACGGTGGTGAAGGCAGCGTTACAGCAGCAACGTGGGGTAGCAAATTCACATGGGGTGTGCTTTGCACACAACTTGCATCAATACTTCATGATCTCTTTTATAATGACAGCATTAAATGTCCTCTGGCAGAGGCTCATAGGATCTGTGCTCATTCAAGTAACTTAAGGACAGGCTTGTGAAAGTCTCAGCAAGCAGCAGGAGACAAATAATCCAACCACTTACCATCAAAAGTGCCAAGTTACAGAAGGATAGCTAATGCTCTTCCTTGTGGCCTGACCATAATAGTCCCTGTTTGACCACCAGCACCACAGAGCAGGTTTTTGGAAGTAAAAGGAGGTGCATCACCCATTCCTCTTTTCAAGGAAAAGGGAGAGGGGAAAAGGGAGTTAAGCTGGCAGCTGCATTGGCTTCTGTGTGTCGATCCAGTGAGACAGAGGAGTTGTGCTGGTGAAAAATCAAAGAAATGAACACAGTTCATGGGTAGCCTTCATGATGCAGATTTTGCAGAGAGGAACATTTTTTGGCATGTCTGCTCTCTTGTGCTCACTATTGCTCAAATCACATGGCAGAGGGTTTCAGAACCTGTCAGCAGAGAAATCTTCCTAAGGAAAAAAAAAAACAAAAAAAAACGCAGAACTGTTTCTGTCCTTCCCTGGCGGAGTCCAGCACTGCCACACTCCCACTCACTATAAATAGAGGTTCTCCACTGTTGTCCAAGGGAGGTATAAAGCCAGGCCGTTAAGGAACCCCAGTCCCACATGGCCTGCTCAGATGGACACAGTGTTCAGGTAACTTCACTTACAACAGCCCCACTCTGCCCACCATCCTCTCCTTGCTGCCTGGGATGTTATCTGTCAGTCAGCCTTCCCTCTGCTGATATATTCAGAAGACCTATCATTTAAGCATTCATTTAAACATCAGGCTAAGGGTGAAGCACAGCATTTAATCACAGAGTAGAAGCAACGAGCAGAGCCATCAGGGCAAATTTCCTCATCACCTTATTTTTAATAGACAGCTCCTTGCAACTTGTATTCCCTGCATCTGCAGGCACTTGCTCTCAAATGGTCTTGAAAATCATTTCCTTCCACATCTCCACACCATCCCAGAAGACCCATCATTGTCAGGAAGAAATCAGGTGGATAGTGGGATTCGAGGCTGGACAACTATGGGGTGTATTTACCTGCCTACAGGTAATCACTGTAGCCACGCAACCAGTGCTGCAGCTGACATTCACAGCACTCATTCCATCAGCATAATCCCCCTCAGGAGAAAACCCTGCTTAGCTCTATTAATAGTGTGCACGTGTGTGCACTAAGTATCTGTAGCTGCTCAAGAGCTACAAGAATGTGGCATGTTGACAGTGGAGAGTTTGATCCAAGGAGGTCACAAGTGTGTGGCATCCCATGAGAGAACAAGCAAAGCTGCTCAGCTGAGGTCCCCAACCAATGTTTTACTGCATAGACTCACCAATCAGAGCTGGAAGTTGCAGCAGTTAAGCAATAGCTCTGCAGAAGCTGTTGATGGAGGAGGAGGCAGCAGCTCAACCCATCTCTCCTCATGTCTCTCCCGCCGCTATCGGATATTGCCTCCCGTAAGCTCATGCTCAGAGCAAGGAGATGGAAATTGCTATTGACAGAAGTACCCTGCAGACAAGGTCCTCTGCTGCAAAGCTGCTAGCTCCCGCATGGTGGAAACCTATTTTAAATGACAACAGAGCACTAATGTTATGGTCAGATCTTGCTGTGTGTAGTTTTGAGGATTAGAATCCGGGAGGAGGAGGCGAAAACAAAAGTGCAGCCTGCCTTGACTAATAGTGTCAGACATTTAAGTGCTCTGTCTTCCAGTGTTGATTTGTGTAAACACTTCCAAGGCATCAGGGAATGTTGTCATGGATAAATACTGACCATGGGAAATGTCTGGTTCAAAGACATGGCCAACAACAGTGTGATCATGTCAGGAATGGCCACAGCCAGGGTAAGTAATCCGATGGTATGGCCACCAACAACATAATGGATGGCCACAGACAACATAAATAAGCATTGCTGTCCTACAGCATTAAGCATCACTGCCAGGCATCCAAACATAAAAGCCCAGTGAACAACCCTGCAGTGGCACAGGCAGGATTATTAAAGGATTATTTGAGGAAGAGCAAGGAGAGACTGTATGTCATCAGAATTTGGCGTCGCCGCTTTGATTTGCTGCTGAAAACTCCTTGTACTTGGCGATCTCAAACCCCAAAACAAAGCTTAATCTTCACTTAGGCATTACAGCTCCCTCCCTTATCCCATTATCTGAGCACATCAAACTCTAATTATAGTTACCTGAACAACACTTAGTGGGACTGGGAAGTACTAACCTTGTCAGAGAAGCCCTTGAACACAGAGCAAAACCAATTCAGAAACAATTTTTAGTGTTTTAAATGCCAGCTAAGTAGGCTGCAACTGGTGGGGGAGGGGGAAATGGTCCTTAACACCATCAGCACACACTTCAGAAAATTTGCCTCTGCTACCATTATCCCAGATCCTGAAATCCTGTCTGGAAATTCAGAACAAAGTTACTATCACGAGGGAGGAAAAAAAAATATTCATTAGAATATTTGTATTTCTAAAAACATCATTTAAAAGATATCAGTAATCATTCAAAGAAAGGAGTAATGCTGCATCTCAGTGGGATATTATATCTTACTCTCAAGAGGTATCCAGAAGTGCTTCTCAATATTTCAGTATATGTTAGGCAATGATTGCAGCTTATTTATCTCTCTCTAGTGGGTACAGAAGTAGAAATTAAATATTCCATCTTCCTCTCCAATGTATGGAAGGGACTGTACCCTCTTAAGCAAGGGGAGAATAATCTCTCTTCCGTGTCACATCCTGTGCCTTACTGTCCAGTTCTGGGCCACTCAATTCAAGAGAGATGTTGAGGTGCTGGAAGGTGTCCAGAGAAGGACAGCAAGGCTGGGGAGGGGCCTGGAGCACAGCCCTGTGAGGAGAGGCTGAGGGAGCTGGGGGTGTGCAGCCTGCAGAAGAGGAGGCTCAGGGCAGAGCTCATTGCTCTCTGCAGCTACCTGAAGGGAGGTTGTAGCCAGCTGGGGTTGGGCTCTGCTGCCAGGCAATCAGCAACAGAACGAGGGGACACAGTCCCAGACTGTGCCAGAGGAGGTCTAGGCTGGATGTGAGGAGGAAGTTGTTGGCAGAGAGAGTGATTGGCATTGGAATGGGCTGCCCAGGGAGGTGGTGGAGTCACTGTCCCTGTAGGTGTTGAAGCAAAGCCTGGATGGGGCACTTAGTGCCATGCTCTGGTTGCTTGGCTAGGGCTGGGTGCTAGGTTGGGCTGGATGAGCTTGGAGTTCTCTTCCAACCTGGTTGATTCCATGATTCTGTGGACCAGTGGCCACCCTTGTCTGCACATTTCTTCAAGGCATCACCTGTGAAGCCTTTGAGAAGAGCTTCAAGGATCTCAGATGCTGTAAAACAGTTTTTACTGGATTTAATTGAGGTCTTTTCTGCCATCTCTTCTCTTTCATGCCTTTTATTTGTTTGCATTGCTTCACGTGTCAAGGCATGGAGCCAAGCGTTCCACCAAATCTCAGCTTTGTTTTGCTTGTGGCTTTTGTGTTTAAGTACAAGCCAGATTCTGCTGTTGTGCATTTGAAGCTGACCACTGCTTCAGTCACTTGCACCCTACCTGGTTTACATTTTCCCAAGTTTGAGTTTCAAAGTCCATCACTATGGAAAAAAAAAAATATCCCAAAGGTATTGTTGCATTTCATAGCATGTCCCTTCCAGCCCCCACTGTTCTGTGATTCTCTGGCAGAGTCCTCTCCTTCATGCTTGATCCTGTTTCATAGGCTCACAGGATGGCAGAGTTAGAAGGGACCCAAAGAGCTCACCCAGTCCAACCCCCCTGCCACAGCAGGACCAGACAATCCAGCTCAGCGCACACAGGAATACATCCAGACAGGCCTGGAAAGGCTCCAGAGGAGGAGACTCCACAACCTCTCGGGGCAGCCTGTGCCAGGGCTCTGGGACCCTTCCAGGAAAGACGGTCCCCCTTGTGTTGAGCTGGAACCCCCTGTGCTGCAGCTTCCATCCATTGCTCCTTGTCCTATCCCAGACAGCAAGTGAGCAGAGCCTGTCCCCCTCTCCTGCCCCCCAGCCCCCAGTAAGTTATAAACATTTATCAAATACCCTCTCAGCCTTCTCTTCTCCGGACTAAGCAGCCCCAGGTCCCTCAGCCTCTCCTCACCAGGCAGTGCTCCAGTCCCCTCAGCATCCTCATAGCTCTCTGATGGACCTTCTCCAGCAGATCCCTGTCCCTGTAAACTGGGGAGCCCCAAACTGAAAGCAATAGTCAAGCTGAGTTCTCTCAGTTACCTGTGATACTTCTGTGTCTGCTCTGGATAAATCCAACCAAGCCCCTCAGCAGTCCTTGGGGAAGTACAGACAGAAGGTGAGAGCCACCTGTACACAGGCACAGGCACCAAGAAGTCCTTTTCCATAGGAAATTAGGGAGAGAATATGCTTTTTTTTTTTTTTCTCCCCCTTACTGAGTAGGAGAGGATAAAAACCCTACTCTGAGTGTATTTCCTCTAAATTAACACCCCATAATGAAGAGGCTCAGAGAAATGACCATCCTGTCTCCGAGGCCCTGTTACGCTGGGAGTGATTTAGTTTCATTGTGTGAACTGCCATGAAAATAAGCACTGGGATCATTCAGATTTGAATTCTGGATTGCTTTTCTGGAGAGCCATCAGGAGCAACCAGCCAGTTGATGGCAAACAGAGGGATGCCCGGGCAAACAGGCCCAGCAGGAGCAGTCCCAGCTGAAGTGCTCTCGGCCGCCTGGCGTGCAGGGCAGGTGTGTCACTTCCAGATGGGACGTAAGCCACTTACGTCTTGTTCCCAGCCTTTGAAGTGCTGTGCAGAGAAAGCCTGAGCCGTGAGTGCAATTAGAGGAGATAGATCATTTACTGGAAGAATGAAATGCACTGTAGCAGCAAACCTGCAGTTGACACTCACAGGGTGCAATTGGAATCCTCCGGATTAGTAATTCTTTTGAGCTCTTTGCAATGCTTGGCAATGGGTGGTGAAATAAATCCACGTTTATATCCCACAGGCTGCAGCTGTGCTTCTGCTCAAGTCGTATTAAGTGATGGGTTTTAAATCCTTCTGCCAGCTCGGGCTGTGAGCACCGAAACTCCCATGAAGAGCACAGCTCAGCCTGGGTGATGTATGCTGCTGAGCTGGTTAATGAATAATGAAGGCAGCAAGGCAGGATCTCACCTCGGGCTTGGCTCCTGCAGTCAGCTCTCTGGGGACAGGTCCCCGAGCAGTTCGCTGTGCTGCAGCCATCGCAGCCACCCAGCTAAGGCTGGATAACCACCATGGAAAAGAGCAACATGAAAAATACTAATGGAAAGCTTTACCCAGGTGGACAAAGTGCTGAGCCTCGTCTTGTTCAGCCAAGTGAGGTGACCAGCCAGCCGGTGTTGGCCTTGTTCCTTCAGGTATCAGGAGTGGACTCTCTGTGCCCTGACTTACTGAACAGACTCCCAGTAAACTAAACAAATATGCCATTAAAAAGCTGAGCCAACCTTGAGGGGGACATATGGGTTTAAATTGCAGCAGGCAGAGATTTATGGACTTGTTTTCCAAGCCTAGAGAGTAATTGAAGAGACCTCAGACAAGTCAGCATTTACCAGCTCTGATAAGGGAAGCCAGCACTCCACTGGGAACCAGGCAAGAGGGACAATGGGCACCAGGCTGACACTTGGTTCTGCAGGCACCCAGAGTGACAGTCACTCCAGGAACAAAAAAAAAAAAGCTTTCCGAATCCAGTATGCTTGTAAGATAAGTACAGCACTGATAAAGTAAAGCACAGTGAGATTAAAAACCTCAAGGGAACAATACTAGCAGCAGAGTGAAGAGAAGAGCCCAAGAGTCCTGGCTCTGCCTTCCATTGGCTGTGCTTCAGCCCAGTCTGCCCAGAATTTGTGACCTTAGAGATGGCATCTTGATGGCAGAAAAACAATCAGTGACCAACCCTGCAGGAGACCAATTTACTTATGCAGCCTGGGAGGAAAAGGAAATAAAGCAGAGCTGGCAGAAGCACATTGACCTGGTTCT
This sequence comes from Semnornis frantzii, assembly GCA_013399775.1. Taxonomy (NCBI): domain Eukaryota; kingdom Metazoa; phylum Chordata; class Aves; order Piciformes; family Ramphastidae; genus Semnornis; species Semnornis frantzii. The sequence goes on along the minus strand of VWYK01111698.1, from coordinate 37,744 downwards.
GTTCCTTAAGTGTTGTGTTTGCTTTGTTTTCATTCAGGAATCTACAAAGGACATTGCTTCCGAATCAACCACTTCCCTGAAGACAATGACTATGACCACGACAGCTCAGAATACCTTCTCCGTAAGTGAAAAGTAATTCCTGAGATAGAGACATGGCCAGAGAGCCCTTCCTGGGTTTCTCTTCCGTAGTCAGCCCAGTTCTTATTCACTGGAAGAGACTGGCCCAAACTGGGTGTCACAGAGCAGTGGTGACATATCACAGGCTCACAGGATGTCAGGGCTTGGAAGGGACCCAAAGAGATCATCCAGTCCAATCCCCCTGCCACAGCAGGAGCAGACAATCCAGCTCAGGGCACACAGGAACACATCCAGACAGGCCTGGAAAGGCTCCAGAGAAGGAGAGTCCACAACCTCTCTGGGCAGCCTGTGCCAGGGCTCTGGGACCCTTGCAGGCAAGAAGTTCCCCCTTGTGTTGAGCTGGAACCTCCTGTGCTGCAGCTTCCATCCATTGCTCCTTGTCCTATCCTAGGCAGCAGTGAGCAGAGCCTGTCACCCCCTCCTGACCCCCAGCCCTCAGATAAACATTGATCAAATCCCCTCTCAGTCTTCTCTTCTGCAGCCTAAGCAGCCCCAGGTCCCTCAGCCTCTCCCCACCAGGCAGTGCTTCAGTTCCCTCATCATCCTTGTAGCCCTCTGCTGGACCTTCTCCAGCAGATCCCTGTCCCTGTTAAACTGGGGAGCCCCAAACTGAAGGCAGTACTCAAGATGAGGTCTCACCAGGACACAGTAAATAGGTCCAGTTCACACTGCAGCACTGAGGGCTCCCATTCCAAGGGTTTCCTTCAGCCAAGGGCATGCTCATGACTGTGGTGCCTGTCCTCTGTATGGAAATTTTACAACTGAAAACTACAGCTACGAGCCCCAAACTGGTGAGCTTATTGTACAGAGGGAGTATTTAGCTGCATAGTGTATCAAAAGAGGTTTGAGGAGTGGGTTCCAGTCCATTAGGAATGTTTTCCTAATGCTTAAACCCAGTCCTTATGCAAGCCTCATCCTTTGCAGCTGCTGAGCCACTTCCCCCTGCAGTGAAATTACTGAATTGTAGGAAGGAAGCTGAAATTTCTGCAGCTTACAGCAAAATCTCAGCATGAGCATGGGCTGTGGCTTCCCTGCGTGGACAGCCAGCCCTTGCTGCTCTGTGCTGGTGTGTAACCCACCACAGAAGGAGCTTCATCCACTAACCTGGTCCTTGAAATAAAGGCAGTTGTTTCTTCTCCTCCGGGTGACCTTTTCACTCAGCTGATGGAGAGTCTTGAAACCCAGGTGTGACATTCCATGAATCCTGCAAAGTTTGGGATGAGCTTTCCCTTCTCCAGAGTTCACCTTGCCTGGTAATTCCTTCTGAGCAAAAACCAACCAGCCAAGCTGAAAGCAAAACCCTTTACCAGAGAAAGAACCTGCAGAAAGGAAGTTCACAAGGTTACTGGGAAAGCTTCAGGCAGCAGTTAGATGGTGCTGGCTGATAGACCCAGCCAGGCAAACCGCTCCTCACTTACACTCCTATTAATTACCTGAAACACCACTTAGAGAACTACTCTGTCTTCCTGCTCACTTCTGGGAAACAACTTCTAGTTGGTAAGACAAGAAAAAAGGAGTAAAAAAAAAAAAAAAGAAGAAAAATCATCTATAAAAGCTCCCACAAGTAGGCTTTAGCAGAAACCCAGATTTTTTTTCTTCTTCAGTCTTGTCAATTTAGATCAGTCAGAGCACTTGGGTGATGCGGTTTCAGCGCTGGGGTGAAGGCAGGCTGGAGAGTGTGAGCACAGCTGCATTTATCTTTCATACAAAGCCTTGGAACTGATGTGAAATTGATGCCAAGTCAGCTTTAGGAAAGAAACATCATTAGTAAAAGGATTGTAAAAGGGAAGAGGAATTAATCAGCATCCTGATAAAAGCATGGTTTGCCTTCTTTATTCAGAGGAAAGGGAGAACTAGGGGGGGAGAAAACAAACCTCAGCTCCACGGTGAGAAGTGAGGTTGGTAAATTGTTTGGAAGTGTACTTGTGAGGGGTGTTCCTAAATGCTGCTTCAGAAGTGACTAAGAAGAGATCTTACAAACAAGTTGGTCCAAGCCTCTATGTCTGCTGCAAACTCCAGCTGCTCCCCCAGCAGAGGAGAGCTCATCCCCATGGAGCCTGCACAGGTAACACATCTGCTCTGCTGGAAGAAAAGCTGCATATGGTTGATTCAGAGTACTGAAAGGTTATGTCCCTAAAGCCAGGAGAGATGAGCTCATGCAGATAAGTAATAGGGACCAAATCATTGTCTAAGATGGGGATAATTGCATCCTGTTCCAAAGGAGACGTGAGAGCTTCCGTCCCATCTTTGCCCTCCGTGCAGCACCTTGGCAGGCTGCTGTCTCCACATCACTCCCCAAGCTTTTTAGCCATTTCTTGGCACAAGACTCTCAGAGGGCCATGCTGGGGGTAAACTTATTTTTTCTGTCTAGCTTAGATGCAGGCACCAATGTTGTTTACATCTTGTGTTCCTGAAAGAGCAGCAGGAGGGGTCTCAGCCCGCTCCTCAGTGACTAATCTAAGATGGATGTACACATCGTGGTGCTGGCAGCATCGAGCCCTGCTTCAAAGCCCTGTTAGAGTCAGTGGGGGAAAAAAAAAAAAAAAAAAAGTCACTGATTTTGGAATATTTTGGTGCAGGGTGTGGATGGGAGCAGAAGTTTGGATTTTGCCCTGTGGCATTCAGGCTGCTGCTTGCAAAAACCAGCAAAGGACAAGCCACAGTGACAGCCAATACATGAAAAGGATCTCAGACAAGACCACTTCTATTGAACCTTCCCTGTGGCAACACACAGCACTCTGTGTCTGTAAAAAAGTCCCCTCCCTGTGCCTGTGCAGAGCCCCAGCAAGGGGCAGGGGTACACAAAACCAGGGTGGGATGTGTGGAAAGAACAGGGAGGACAGAGATGAAGAAAAGGGGGAAGGAGAGAGATGACAAAAAGGGAAGAGACAGGGCTGGAGCACCTCTGCTGTGAGGACAGGCTGAGAGAGTTTGGGTCATTCAGCCCAGAGAAGGGAAGCCTCCTTGTGACTTTTCAGTGTTTTAAGGGGCTGATAAGAAAGATGGGGACAGAGTTTTTAACAAGGCCTGTTGTGAGAGGACAGGGGGTGATGGGTTTAACCTAAAAGAGGGAGATTCAGACTAGAAAGGAGGAATAATTTTTCTTACACTGAGAGCAACCTGAGACCCTGGCCCAGGTTGCCCAGAGATGCGGTCGCTGCCCCATCCCTGGAACCATTCCAGTTATGGTTGTCTGGGGCTCTCAGCAACCTGATCTAGTTGAAGATGGCCCTGATGACTGCAGGGTGGGTTGGACTAGGTGACCTTTAAAGATTGCTTCCAACCCAAACCATCCTGTGATTCACCCTCAGTGCATGCAGGAGGATGCCAGCGCTCTGCCGCTGAAGTGCAGCCGTGAGAACAGGGTCTGGGAACCATTTGAGGGACACCTCTGCCCTTCCCTCTGTCTCTTCCCCACACACTCTGGCTTTTCAAAGCCGTTTGCTCGGCTCCTGGCTTTTGGAAGAGAATAAAAGCAGGAGCTGAAGGCTGGGGCTGGCAGCCCCGTGGGGAGGAGCAGCACAGCACGTCTGGAGCTCCACCGAAGGAGGTGTCACAACGCATAGCGGTGCAGAGCCGCCGATGCAAACAGACAGGACGGTAAACAAGGAGGGGGGGGAGAGAAAGCAAGGGAGAAAGCAATAACCAGATTGCCTTAATGTTTTTTGATGTGCTGTCATTTTATTACCAGTATCAGGAGACATATGTAAATTCTACATGGTACCTAGGAGCTTCATTTTAAATTTCAGAGCTAGAAGTAGATATTGGGGGGGGGGAGAAATATCCTGTAGAGTTTTAGAGGAAGAGAACACTGTGTGGTTTGTTTCTCTCACATTAAATATCTGCCGTAGGAAAATGCTCTCTGGAGACTGCCAGGTTAGATGGGGCCTTGAGCACCCTACTCTAGTGGAGGGCATCGCTGCCTGTGGTAGGAGGGGTTGGACTAGATGATCTTTGAGGTCATTTCCAACCCAACCCATTCTGTGTTTAACCCAGCTCCTGTATCTGGCATGCCTGGCAAGTTCTCCTGGTGATACCACTGAAGCATTTTAGGAAAGCTCTTTGATGAATTGTAATCCTTACAAACAGCAACAGCATAAGATACAGGAAACGACAACCAGAAAGGGCCACAGGAGGTTTTAAGCTCATGCTGCCTTTTGCCAGGGCACCAGCAGACAGACAGGACTTGGGGTGCCTTCCTCTCCAGCAGCACAGAGACTGGCACTGAATCTTTTTTCCAATAACTGACTCTAAAACCTGACCCAAAAGTCAAAGCACTGTTACTTGGTACCACACACATGGGGATACACCCAGGACAACAGAACAGGCTCTCAGCACTCAGCAGGCTTTGATTAGAGACATTACACCCACGTTACTTGGATTTGCCAATTATTGCAAGACACTGTCTGAATAGTAATGCCCTCGCCTGAATTGAGTTTAGATCCAGTTAGAAAATGCCCTGCCTGTAAAGGACACGTGCAGTGACTGTGCCAGTTCTGGCAGGAGATGGACTTCTCTAGCTGTTGCGGATCGATACAGGCATAAGCTTCCCAGGCAGGGACTGTCTTTTTTGTTTTATGTCTGCACCATCCTAAGGAGGGCTGAGCCCAGAGCCGGGGCTCCCGGGGGCTTTGCAGAGCACACAAAAGCAACGCTGTTATTAAATGCCTGGTCCTGTCCCTCTTGCAGTCAGTGGGAGCTGTGCCACCAGTTACCAGGGGAATCGTTAGGCAGCGATTCACTAGACTGGGAACACCATGGCCATCAAAAGTGAAATGAGAAAGAGCATCAGCTGGAACATCTGGCCACTTCTCCTCGGGAAACGGGCACCGCTCGCTGTGCGTGCCAGCCGGGGAGATGGTACCCGGGAGAGCCTGCGCTGCTAATGGCACCGCATCAGCAGACCGCTCCAGATGGTGGCTTCTCCTCCCTGTGCACTCAGCCCTGGGGGTGCCCCTGGCCTCCCACTGTGCCCTGGGGTTTTCACCCCTCCGAATCCCATTTGCCTTGGGCTACCCCAAGCCCCAGGACTCCCCTCTGCACCTTTGCCTTTCCAAGTTTTGGGCCAATCCTGTTTTCCACAGCACCTTATCTCCCCTTCTCTCTGTAAGGCTCTGTAAGAGCCTCTCTCAGTTCCTCACTCTGCCTTTCAGGAACTCCTATCAGGTTTTATCCCTCTGCTTTGTACAATACAGACATCTCTCTTCCTGTGCTTGTTTATTTTTCCCTCAGCCCTTTTGCTCCCCTCCCTGCCACTTCCCTTTTGCTTGCAGCTTAGTCTGGTAGTGACCCGACTTTGAAAGCTGGCTTCAAGTGGTGGTTTAGGTTGTTGGTTTTTTTTTATTCCAGGGATTTTATAGCCCACGCTGGTGAAGGGACTGAAGCATACAGAATTTTAAATGACTTTGCTTAGCTGTCAGGAAGCTAAACACAAACATCTGAGACACACTTGTTAAAATGTCTTCCTTAGAAATCTGTAAAGGTTTCAATGTCCTTAATATTCAACAAAAGAAAAAGGGGTTATTAGCTGTGCTTGCTGGCAACAGCAGTGCTGAAGACTTCAAGGGCTGTAATTCACTCACCTTGTACCTGTACCAAGGCACAGCTCTGTCTGCTCAGGCCATCCCCAAATGCTGGAAGGTTCATCACCAGCTCATGAATTTTTCACTGCTGCTCCCTGCATGATGCTGGGTCCTGCTGCCACTTACTTCATGCTTTGCCAGAAGTGGTCTGTACATGGTGGCATCAGATCATAGAATCATTAAGGTTGGAAGCTCTAAGATCATCAAGTCCAAGATAATGGTGATAACGTTGGACTTCCTGGAAGGAAGATCAAAAGATTTCAGCCATGAGTGTCTCTGCCACATTGACCACCCACCCATGGCCTTGGCTCCCAAAAGCATGCCCAGAAATGCAGACTCAGTGACAAGTCCAGCAGATCCAGAGCTTGTAGACTTTGCAGTCACCAGAGTTGCACCTGAGGAGGGATCTGAAATGGTTACTATCTGTCTTGCTTTTCTACCTGTCTCCCCTGCAGGCATTGTCCGTGCCTCCAGTGTGTTCCCCATCCTAAGCACAATCCTGCTGCTGCTGGGAGGACTCTGTATTGGAGCAGGAAGGATTTACAACAGCAAAAACAACATCATCCTCAGCGCTGGGATTCTCTTTGTTGCAGCAGGTATGTTCTCCTCTCCCTGAACCCTTAAGAATTGTTGCCTCCTCAGGCTGAAGAGGGCTGTGGGAAAGCCCTTTCCTGGGTTGAGGGCACTATCAACATCACACTAGGCAGATTTCCTTAGACAAAATTATGGGGTTTGGGGAAAAAAAAAAAAAAAAACAAAACTCAAAGTCAATAACCAGTAAGTTTCACACTGTGTAAAATGTATTCACCATTAGATGGTGAATATTTGGAGGGATTTTTTCTTTTCTTTTATATGATGGCAGAAAAAAATGACGAGTGATAGGTGAACTCATTTTTCACACTCAAAACATCTGAGAGAGTTGGCCACATTGTTAAGAGCTTTCCCTGAAGCTCAGATTAAGCATGCTGCACTCAGATGAAAATTCAGCAAGGTGGAAGAGAACTCATCTTGATCAAGGTGAGCAGCCATAGCCCTCAGCTCAAAATGTCTTTTTATTATCAGCCTGGATGTTAGAATCCCACTAACAATATTAGCAAGCCCCTGGATGTCACTTCTTTCCCACCAGGGTGACGAAGGGAACAAATCCTGCTGTATATTTTGGGATCCATGAGAGCTTATGTAACCCAGATGTTGATCTGTGCTTTTTTTCTTCTTCTTTTTTTTTTTTTCCCCAATAAAAAATGAAATCTTGAGATAAATGACAGAATAGATAAATGTAATTAAATTTCCTGGTCATAATCTTTGAACTGTTCAGGTCCAGGAAGTAATGTGGCTTGACTTTTATTTTCCCAGCCACATAGCCACTGATTTATGTTTTTCTTCCTCTAGGGCTAAGTAATATCATAGGGATCATTGTCTACATATCAAGCAATGCAGGTGACCCAAGTGACAAGCGAGACGAGGACAAAAAGAACCATTACAACTATGGCTGGTCTTTTTATTTTGGAGCCTTGTCTTTTATTGTGGCCGAAACCATAGGCGTTCTGGCTGTGAACATTTATATTGAGAAGAACAAAGAGCTGAGGTTTAAGACCAAGAGGGAATTCCTTAAGACTTCTTCCAGTTCTCCTTATGCCAGGATGCCAAGCTATAGGTACAGGAGGCGGCGGTCCAGATCCAGTTCTCGGTCTACGGAGCCCTCTCCATCTAGAGACATTTCTCCGGTTGGCATGAAGATAGCAAGCACCATCCCCATGAACGAGATTTCCATGTACACCCTTTCCAGAGAGCCTTTGAAGGTTACGACTGCTGCCAGCTACAACGCAGACCAAGAAGCCAGTTTTCTGCAGGTTCACAACTTCCTTCAGAAGGAATTTAAGGAAGGACTCCATGTCAACATGGTGAACAGGAGAACGACGCCCGTTTGAAGCACCTCCCTTCCTTCCGCTTTCCGAAGAGACAGCAGCGCAGAACGGATCTGTGACGACAGAGAAGGAGCGATGTCAAAAATACCCTCTCACCTCTTTAATTGTGGCATGTGTTGAGGTAGCAAGTGGAGATCCTCTGGACCAACATAAAGATATTACCACGCTCATAGCTTTGTTGGAAGCTATTTGGAGTTTGTTTCTTTCAGTTCTTGATGTCACAAGATGAAGGCGGTTTGTGTTCCTGCACTTTTGTAGTGTGTGCAAAGTCTTGGAGAAACTGCAAAGGACTTGGCACCAGTGTGTTTTAAAGGATTACAGAGAAATTGTTGTATGATGACTTCTTTTCTTTTTTTTTTTTCTTTTTGCCCCCCCCCCAATTTTGAGATCACTTACTACAAACTTGCAGACCTAATTTATAACCAAGCCCAAGGACAAATACGAACGACTCATCGAACAAGCCACTTTCCTTTGACACAGCATAAGCTTTGCCTCTTTCAAAAGGAAAAAAAAAAAAATAAAAAGTTTTTTGAAGGCAACACTTTCTAAAGCTGACCTGTGCTATGGAAACCACAGAGCACCCATGTACTTACAGACTCCCTGATGGGGTGGTAAGAGGGTCTGCTGCTTCTGGGCGTAAGGTGGCAACGCAGGTCAGGGAGATGAGGGTGGGTGCATCTTGAAGCACCTAGAAAGGGAAAGATTGAAGTAGGTGGGACTTGAGCATATTTGCAACTATCATTTCTTGCCTAACATTTAGAAAACTTGAATTCTCATCTCGACTAGCCCTAGTGCCTGATCCGGCAAGGTGCTGAGTGCTGTCTGTCAGGAGCCCCTGTAGACTGCTTACAGCGAGAGCGAGACGCAGAGCGGAGCCGGGGTGGCCCGTGCGGGCGACGCCACCGGTCCCCTGCAACTGCATTCCTGAGTTCCTTACTGCTTCACAAGTGCAACACTAACGCTTCTGGAAACTAAGCTAGCTAAGCAATGGGCCTGAGAAGAGGAGAAGCTGACACCTTCGGACTAGCCAACCTCCCTGCAGCGGTGGGAGCTGGGTGGTCAAAGAGAGCGGATGACAACTTTGTATTTTTTAAAGGAGAACAAAAAAAAAAAAAACACACAACCAAAAACAAAAGAAAATAATCACCGTTTAGGAGATATTTATTAAACTCTTTATGGTGAATAAGTGCCGCATGGTGCGAGGCATAGTTGCTTTTTGGTGGAAATGATGGTTCGATCGAATTTAATTTATTTTGTAACAATGAATCTACTTCCGTGCAGAGAGCCCACAGAAAACTCTATGCATATCCTGAGGGGGGGCCCACTTTGTACCCAAAGGTCTGAGGTTTTTTTTTCCTTCTGAATTCCTGCTTTCTTTCTTTTATTCTATTTTCTTTTCTTTCTTTTTTTTTTTTTTAATAACACTTAGGCTTGGAATCTCAAAGCTCAAGGGCCTGACTTGAAGGTGATTTAATTTAATAGTCCTCGGGTTGATTTTTGTGACCACTAGACCAAGCCATATGAGAACGAGGTGCCCAGCTCCCCGTGGATGAATTAGGTGCAATGAGAGAGGAGCACCTAATTCCTGTAGATTCCTTTGAATATGTCTACCATCTTTACCCAAAAGATCTTTGCTACCAGAAGACTAGAGAAATGGCAACAAGGAAAAAGTCCTGATTTGGAAAGCTTGGCTCACTGGTGGTGGGAGACCTCAGCCAAACTGTTAAAACCTCTTTAGTCTTAATTAATCCTGCGATGGCCACAGTGTCAGTGACTCAATGGTGTTTGGATACGAGGCTTTCAGCTAGTGGAACCAAGTCCTCCAGGGAAATCCCAGACGAGCTGCCTTAACATCCCTAAAAGCAAATCGAACCCCCTTTTCCCCCAGGTAGGACCTTGCTTAAGCCTCTCTCTTTGCAGGAACCAAGACACAAAGGTCAATTTTAAGTGGAAGTCTTCCCCTAGTCACTGTTAAGCTCTGCCCAGCCCTCAGCCCGGTAGAGCGATGGGTTGGAGCCTTCATCCCTTCTTGTTAAGAGTTTCCATTCAGGTTAAAACTCTGCTGGGATCCTTTTTCAAACCTCTGAACTCTGAGAGCTAAAGCGAACGGAGCGATGGGAGCGATGTAAAAGTAGAAAATGTTGTGCTACTTTCTGTATCAACACACTATGGAGAGAGATGTTACACAAGCTTTTTAACACAAAAGAAATTCAAACAGAGGCAGACGAGAAAACTTTTTTACCTACTTTTCGGCGAGAAGAACATTAAAAGAGTTCAAAAATTATTAAAGTTCTTGGGAAAGGTTTTTTTTACAAGAATCTTTATGCTTTCAAACAATAAATTATTTCCTACTTTTTGAGACTTCGTAATATTAAAATACTTTGATTAGCTCTGATAGAAGTAGAAGTTTGCAATGAAAAAAACAAAACAAAAAAAGAAACAAAAAAAACTCAACAACAACCTTCTGTCTCATTAGTGTGTCATACTAAGTGCTAATTAATTTACATCTAATTATAGTCGATGTATTTTTCAAGTGCAATTTCCCAGAACTATTTGTTTCCCACTGTGTTAATAAACTAATAGTTAGAAATAAGTCCTCATCCGTGTTTACTGTAATTAAGAATAAAACCATTCCCTTTAAACCCAGGAGTTAGCTGTAGGCTGTTTCCCTAAGCTCATGTACATTGAACTGGAAGTTGACAGTGTGAGGTTTGCTTCGCGCGCTGGTTTTGTTCTTTTAATTGTCCTTCTCCAGTGAATGTCTCTAAACCCAACCATCTGATTCCAACCAAAGTCCAAGGCTTTTCCACTGCCTAGGGCAGACCTGCAGTATTTTTACACCAAGCTGGCAAAAAAAAAAAACCCAAAACAAGCCTTTTTAAGATGCTTGTCTTTGCCCCAGCCTCCTCCCCCAGAGCAGGGTTGGCTTCAGCAATTCCCGAGGTGCAATGCTTTGGTCCAGGCTGGAGCATCTGCAACCTCTCCAAGCTGGAGCATCTGGTCCCTCTCCAGCAGACACCTCTGAAAAGCAGAGTTGGAGTGGGGAAGTCTTCATGGGATGCTCATGGGATATGGGGTCTGGAGAGGGAACAAAGGCACAGGGAGATAACAGGGACCAGAGCTTTCATCCTGTAGGAGAATGGGGGCTGGGATTTTAAACTCAAGGTCTGTGTCAAATGTTCAACCAAAGCAAAAAAAAACCCACACCAAAACAGTTGTTTCATTTGACAATTCCAGTATTTAAAAAAAAAAAAAAAAAAATCCTCCCCAATTCAGCCTTTTCCTGTGGAAAACTTTGATGCTAACAAAACAGAAGAGTTTGCAGCTTTCCTGCTCATGAACAGTGTCTTGCCAATCTGACCAGAGTTAGTCATGGTCAGACACTGAATCCTCTCAGCGACCGTTACATCTGTTCTTCCACATCTCTCTGGCTGCCCTGGACAGCATCAACCACAAATTGGCCCCTCTTTCCCCTCAAGGCCTGCAGGTATCATCATCTCATTAACAGGTTGGTGTTATCCTCTAACATACTGTAACAGCAGACCTAAAAAAAAAATGCCATTGGATTTTCAAGGAAAAAACAAGTTTCAGGTATCTTGCCAGCTCTCTCTTTGTAGTTTCTCATACAAGCAAAATGAGAAATCACTTCCTATGCCCATACATCTAACAATAAACTGTTTTTATATCTCCTTTTCTTTCTGTATGGATCACATATCCACAAGGGCTAATCTATCACGTCCCTTGAGGTTACATTTCTGTCTGCAGATCTAAAGTGTTATTTCCACTGTGCTTCAGTTCTACTGCTATGATCACAACCATGTATAATGTACCTAATCCTTACTTTTTAAATAAACCATTTTAAATGTATTCCTTTTTGTGTGGAGAGAGGTATGTAGATTTTTAACTCCCAGATTCTCTGAGCTGAGATTTCTGTTTATTTCTTCACATTTCTACCTGTTTTGATTGAAGCTGGGAATGTTACTAGAAGTCAATAGAGAAGAGAAAATTATTTTTGTAGTCCCAGAGACCACCGAGTCTCCAAGATAAGCTTTCCTCACAGTATTTCCAGTCATTTGGGTTGGAAATAAAAACAATTTGAAAGAAAAACCTTCTAGTTTCCAGTTCAGCTTAGTCCATACAAGACACAGCCTGGTTGCAGTGCCTGGTCTGAGACAGGACCAGCGGCCAGAGGCATTGCAAACCAGGAAGAAAGATAAGCCAGTGTCTTCTGAAGTGCTAGCCCCAAGCCTCTGCTTTGCCTCCACCTTTTGAAGTTTCACATTAATTTGCTTCTGAGCATCCTCCTCTCCCTGATCTTCTCTGTTTTGCCTGAAGAAAGCTTGACCCTTCGTGTTGAAGCTCCACAAAAGCCTTGCTCCGATCACACCATCAAATCCCAGCAGCACGAGCAGCACCGAACATGGGGCTGCAGTTCAGCAGCATCTTGTGCTGCCAGACATCCCAAATCGTCCCTCTCTCAGAGACCACGTTTCTTCTTCAAATGCTTCTTTTAACTTTACCTTCCCAGTCCTTAGGTTTCCAGATTTTCTTTAAAGACAAAGACAGCCTGTGGATCTCCAGCTGCCTGCCCCTCCCCATACGTGTGACCAGTTGGCACGTCTGGAGGGAGGCTGATCTGTCTTTTCACATGCCTCTGACACGCAGTAGTGAAGCCATTTAAAGCTCAAGCCTAAAGTTGATTCCCTTGAACTAAAATAAACAAAGGCTCTTCCCACATTGCTGAGGAAGTCTGTGGCTAAACAGTGACCCCAAGAGCTGTGGCTGTCCTGCTGCGTGCAAGGATGCATCAGAAAAGGGATGTTGTGTGAGGGGGGAAACAAAGACAGACTCCTTACGGCTTCACAGAGTGGAGAAAGAGTCCAGCGAGGAGGATGTGGCATTTCCTTGGACTGAGAAAACTGACAAACATGGGAGGTGCTGAAAATAAAAGGGAATGAAGAGTGCTCTGCACCTGTCTGTGACGCAGCTCATCTTACAGCACCAGCGCCTGGCTCCAGCAGAGCTGCAGGGATCGCGTTCCCGCAGGGCACACCCGGCACGGCCGGCGGTATTTTAGGAGAATGAGGAGTGTGGGCCGTGGTGGGGATAGCCAGGCCTGCCTGGGCTCCAAGGGGCTGCAGGGGCTAGGATCATGAAGGTTGGGCAGTGTCGGGCAGTGTGGGGTCAGAGCTCCTTCTTCATGCCCGTGGGATTGCATTACAGAGTTTAAAACCCAGCCAAAGCACATCCACATTTCATGCTTGGCTTCAGTGACCCCAGAATTTCAACTCCAGAACTAGGGAGCTTTCAGAAGGTGCCACTGGTGGAACTCCTGGGTATCAGCTATGCGAAGTTAACCACCAGCATGGTGGTCTCACTGCTTACCTCAGGAGCTTGAGTGTTGCTGCGGAGCTTGCGTCTGAAGGAAACTGTTTGCTGAAAACACGTTTGTTTGAGCTGGGAGCAGCCCAGGCCCTATCTCTTTCCCTCTGGGTTATTCTTGCCTGGGAAGGGTCTTCTACAGAACATCACCCTGCAAGAGTTCAGTTAATCTGGTTGGCAGGAGAAACACAGAAAAGTGCAAGTTCTGGGGAGAGAGCCAAGGCAACGCCTCTGCTAGGGCCAAAATAATGCAATAGTTGGTCTGGAGACATCTCCTTCAGCATTTTCTCAGTAGAGAAACATAATTGTCTCTCTCACTCACCGCTCCTAAAATGCAACTAATTACAACCCTCCCTGCCTCCCAACAGGTCCTCATTAATAGCCCGTTTATATTTCATGTAATATTGATTTCTAAATGTGACTCTTTGCCAGCTGACACCAGGAGACTGCAGGAGCTGTTCCCAGAGGATTATGTGCTGCGGTCTTCTGGATGTGCAGGCAACCTTTGGAGTTTCTTTAGTCCTTTACTCCCCCACAAATCGGCTTTGCTTCTGCCTTTATCAGATGCCCACCAGCCCTCCCAGGGAGGACAACTTTTCCTCAACGCTGGGACAGAAGTTCCCAAACTGGAGGTGGAGGCTGAGCCCGTGGGCAGATGAGCATTTGGGTTCTCACCATTTGGGTTCTCACCAAGGTGGCTGCAGGGGCTGCAACTGCTCATCACCAAATATCTGCTGGCAGTCCCTAAAACCACAGAGACTGTGCCAGGAGAAGCAGGCAGCAGTGCCCATGCAAAGTGGTTACGCCAGCTCTTGTAGCAAACCCACGGAGTCCACGGGGAGCAATGATCCCATGAAACAGGTTGTTTTTGTTGGGTTTTTTTTTCTCAGGGATTGGTGGTTCTAGGTCACCTTTTGGAGGGTCCTGGAAACAGTGTTTCGTCTCAGCTGAAGCAATGAGTTCAGAGAAGCTGCTGATGTTGAAGCTCATCGAAGCTCCTGCGGGCTCCCGGCTCCACTCTGCAGGGAAGGAAGGATGATTTTTTTTTCTCTTCTGATTTCGCTGTCCTTGTTTCCTGAATAAACAAACAAAACCAAACCCTGAGGAGCTTATCCAGATGGGAGTACCTAAAGGAGAACAAAAAGTGTGATTCTTGTCAACACTGGAAGAGACACAAAGACTAACACCAACACAGAAATTAATGAGTTCCCACCCCTGCAGTCCTTGTAGGTTGTAATTAGTCTAAAGCACCATCATTAGCACTTGCCTCTCAGCAACCAGAACCTTGCTTTGTGCTCACATTTGCAAGCACACGTTCTCTTTCTTATGCTCAACTTGCGGAGGACTTGTGGAGTTCGTAGCATCAAGGAAACCAAGTCAGGATGCAGCTCCTAAGATCGACTGATGTCGAGTGAAGTTTAAGAAGAGACTACTTCAAAAGCAAAGGCATTACATTTTTAATGCGTTCCTTTTCTGGTTTAAAGTCTGTTCCCTTTAGGCTTTTCCACTTTCATGAGAACTCTTGGTTCTGGTTTAAATGTCAGCCTTCAATATTTCTCCCAGCCCCAGCCCACCATATCACACAGTCCTACAAAGTTCTGTGATGTGAGCATCTTCCTTCAGACATGCTCATAGTCTCTGGTCCCTGCCTTGCCCCATGTGCCCAGTGCCCTCCCCAGTGTCATCCAGCTCCAGTTTCATCTCATCTCCCTTTGCTCCTTCCCATGACTCCCATCTCCCTGGCAGGTGGGCACCAAATGCCCACGCAAGGTTTAGACATGTCATGCTGCTCCCCAGGGGTGCCTAAGCCAGCTCAGTCACAAGCAGAGCAATGTTAATGTCTCGAAGTCATATTTCAATTATAGACAGTTTGGGTCAATATTTACCTTACCCTTTATTTTCTCTCTCTTTCTCACAACTCCCCTTTCTCTTTACCTCCTTGCTTCAGGCTGTCCTCATTAATTGGAGTTGACACCTCTGCACCTTTATTTTGACATCAAATTGGAGTGTTCATAAAATAGGTCCAGAGCAGCTTTGACATTCTGTTGAGATAATAACATGGTATTTGCAGCTTTGCACTGGCATTTTTTTTAACCATTCTCTTGACATTCAGGTACTGTCACCCGTCTCAGTTTGACATCACAATTGCAATGTCATCTCCGGAGTGGCCTCTGCATTGGCATTAGCATCAAATTAACTTTGCCATCAGCTAAAATAGCAAAGAGAAGGAGAGAGGTTGGCCCCAGCCCTGGCAATCTGGGTTCAGGGTAGCAGAGGGCACTTTGGAAAGAGGGAAAGGGTGTGTTGGGTGACTGATGGAGCTACAGCATGGAATCACAGAATTGGTTTGGTTAGAAAAAAAACTCTGAAATCATCAAGTCCAACCACTGACCCAACACCACCACAGCCACTAAACTGTGTCCCAAGGTGCCACGTTCTGTGTTTTGAACACCTGCAGGGAGTGACTTCACCATCTCCCTGGGCAGCCTGTTCCTATGCCTGACCACTCCTGTATGAATGGATTTTTTCCTAATATTGATCCTAAACCTCCCCTGGTGCAACTTAAGGAATTTCATCTTCTCCTATCACTGCATACTAGGGAGGAGAACCCAACACCTTACTCCAGCTTCCTTTCAGGGAGTTGTAGAGAGAAAGTTTGGAAAAGATCTCCAAGATCACACAGTTCAACCATCAACCCAGCACTAACCATGCACTAAAGCAAGCCTGGATGGTGGGAAGGCAAGTGAGCATTCCAGAGCTTTTGCACAAGAAAAAACAAGGAAATGCTAGGGGGGGGGGGGGGAAAAA